>PVJX010002371.1:0-65292 GCA_004027295.1 Dolichotis patagonum
GGGCAACTAAAACACTGATGTATACTGGCGGGGGTGCATCTTCCGTGACAGAATAAATGAAAACATCTTTTATAGTAGTTATGATGTAGTCCAACAAAGTAAGACAAGAAACAAAAAATATCAGGACAGGAACTGGGGGTGCCACCTCAGGAGACAATGGAGGGCCTGCCTGGAATAAAGGAGCAGTTTTAACAACCCTTAATTGTGCACTTTACCTTCTTACTCCATCACTTTCACCACCAACTCTGTTTAAGCAACTCTTCACTCGGATCATCCAAATTCTCAACACCATGACTTTCCATACTTTCTTCTCCCATACTGCTAGAAGTTGAGGGAAAATATGTATGCTTAGTTCCTTTCTAAATTTTTACATCAAACCTCTTTTTCCATATTATCAGAAGTATCTAAGGGGCTGGGGATATAGCTCAGCAGTACAGCCCTTGTTTGGCAAGCGCGAGGTTGTAAGTTTGACCCCTGGTACCAAGAAAAAGAAAAAAAATAGTATTTAAAGCCGCACGTCTGCACTATCACCAAGGCCCTAGATTTAATCTCCAGTACCACAAAATTTTAAAAAATTAAGCAGAGCATAGTGGCACACACCTGAAATTCCAGTTACTCAGCAGGCTGAGGCAGGAGGATCACAAGCTCAAGGTCAGCCTGAAAAACTTAGAAAGAGATGAGACTCAAAATAAAATACTAAGGGCTGAAGATTGGGCTCAGTGGTAGATGCATACCTAGCAGGGCTGAGCTCAAACCCCAATACAGCAAATAAATAAATAAATAAATTTAACTACTTACAACATTTCATTGTTCACCTTTGATCCTCACATGTCTGTAAAAGTTCTCTTTATTGGATCAAAGACCTAAACATTAAAACAGAAACACTAAATCTACTGGAAGATAAGATAGGTAGAAGTCTTAGAGACATAGGTGTAGGCAGAGAATTCATGAACAAAACGCAAACTGTGTGGGAAACACTTCAGAGAATCAACAACTGGGACCTCATATTATTAAAAAGTTTCTGCAGTTCAAAAGAAATCACCTGTTTTCACTCTGTTGTGAAAAGAAAACACACAGAATGGGAAAAAATTTTAGCCATCAACCCCTCAGACAAAGGACTTATATTAAGAACATACAAAGAATTGAAAAACATCAAGCCCCCCAAATTCAAAGACCCTCTCCAAAAATGGGCATCTGAGATGAACACACAGTTCTCAGATGAAGACATACAAATGGCAAATAAATACATGAAGAAATCACTGGCCATTCAAGAAATGCAAATTAAAACAACATAGAGATATCATCTCACTCCAGAAAGAATAGCTGCCATCAAAAAATCAACTGATAACAAATGTTGGCGAGGCTGTGGGGGAAAAAGGAACACTGCTCCACTGTTGGTGGGAGTGTAGACTGGTGCAACCACTATGGAAATCAGTATGGGGAATTCTCAGAAGACTAGGATTGGAAGCTCCATTCAACCCAGCTATTCCCCTCCTGTGTATTTTCCCAGAAAAACTGAAAAGTTCATATCACAGTGATACATGTGCACCCAAGTTCATAGCAACACAATTTGTAAAATCTAAATCATGGAAACAACCAAGATGCCCATCAACCGCAAAATGGATGAAGATGATGTAATCAGGGGTTGTACACAGAACAATTAGAATCAGGATGTGGAATTTATAACATTATTTTTATGATGGTCACCCAGAGTTAACACAAGAAAATGCAGGAAATCTATCCACAACACCAAAGACATAGAATATTCAGCCAAGGGCCTGAATCCCACAGCAATGTCCCACATGAGTCCAGATGAAGACCCAGAGCTCATGACAGTGCCTCCCACGAGTCCACCTGGAAGTCTAGAGCCCACAAGAAGAACTCAGGCCAGTCTCTTTTTACGGATCCATGCTGGGAAGGCCCAAAGGTCAGTGATGGAAACTAGGAAGTCTAGGCCAGCAGGGTGAGGGAGCTGTGCTGATAGGCTGAGGGTTCTATGCTGGAGCCAAGAAGCCACACTCGTAATAAAGACCAGGGCTGTCCTGAAAAGCACCACAGCCATCCTCAGCAACATGGAGGCCCCGAGCTCCTCCAACGACAAACACAGTTAAGTACACGCTAGGAAGCCAGCCTGACGAGTTCATCCTGGAGACCAAGCGGCACACGTCTTCCCCTCCGGAGCCAGGAAGCAATGCTGGATATGAGGAGCAGAGCTTCTCCAGGAGAACCTAATGGCTCAAACAGCAGAAAGAAAGAAGAAAGAAAGAAAGAAAGAAAGAAAGAAAGAAAGAAAGAAAGAAAGAAAGAAAGAAAGAAGAAAAGAAAAGAAAAGAAAAGAAAAGAAAAGAAAAGAAGACATGCATATAATTCCCAGCACCACACTCAGTTCCTCCAGACTCTAAGAGAGTACTCAGCTGACATGTATTACTGAACTGGGAGATGGTATTGTGTCCCCGGCCGTTGAGCAGAATTCACACAGGAGTTTTACCTACAGCTGTAGGTTAATGGCATTACGAGACTGAGACTTCTTCCCACCGTGGTGTTTAGGGGTTGGGCAAAGGGCATGATCAGCTGTCGGGCCTACTGTGGGGGAGATGAGTTTAGTGCCCGTACAGAGTAGACAGAAGTAGCAGAGCTCTCTCTCCCCACCTGTAGCACACAAAGAAGAGGTCTTGTGAGGCCGCAGTGAGAGGGTGACCATCATCATCAGGGCCTGGATCTGCCAGCGCCCTGACCTGGGACTGCTGGCCCCTGAGCTGTGAGGCATAAATGTGTGCTGCTTTAGTGCACAGTCTAAGGAGCTTTGCAGTGGCAGACCATCCTGGGAGTTGGTGAGGACAGTCACTGTGCGATCAGCCCCCCGGTGACATCTTACCTTCCACTCAGATGCAGTTCGACCATGCCAGATGAAACTAGCAGAATGCCCCTACCTGTCCCACTATAGGATCTATGATTTATACGAGAAGTGAAAGGGAAGAAGCCAGACAAGGTGAGGCACACCTGCAAACCTAGCACTCTGGGAGGCCGGGCCAGGTCAAGTACAGCCTGGCAAGCTGGCGGTTTAGTGAGAACTTGTCTCAAAATAAAACATTAAAAAAGGGGGAGGATGGAGCTCAGTGGAAGGGTCTACGTTCAGTCCTTAGTAATGCAAAAGTGATGGGGGTGATGTAGGGGAGAAGAAAATACTCTATATTCTGGGATAGAATTCTGTAACAAAAGACAAATTGACAAGAAAAAAACCCAAAAGTTTATTCACACACACACACACACACACACACACACACACATATTACCATCCTAGGGACAAAACCCAAAGAGGTGGTTTAGAGCTCTGGCAATTTTGATAAAGAACAATAAATGTAGTGGCACATGCCTGTAATCCCAGCACTCAGAAGACTGAAGCAGTAAGGATTGCTGCAAGTTCCAGGCCAGCCTGGGCTACAAACTGAGTTTAAGGTCACCCTGAACTGCATATGGAGGCCCTGTCTCCAAAAAAAAGAAAATTAATTAATTAATTAATTAACAATAAATGTATAAAGAGACAAGACTGGTGATCTGGAGTTTCCACCCAGCAAGGGTGGGCACAGCTCACCAGCGTCCTCTGGCGCCCTCTGCAGGCCGCCTGGGGTGTGGCACTGTTTTCACTGCCTCTGGACGAGGGCAGAAGTCTTGTGTTCTCCATTGACTTAGCTCAAAGTAGTCCTTGTGCCAGAGTGGCACATTTAGAGCGGCACAGTCTGCTGCCCTTTGGTAATTCCTGCAGCAATAGACTCCTATGTGGTGTCTTTTTTCCATCTCCTATTCTAATTCAATTAGCATGAGAGAGAGAGAGAGAGAGAGAGAGAGAGAGAGAGAGAGAGAGAGAGAGAGAGAGAAGTAACACTGGCAGAACAGAAAGTTAAAACTCTAGCATAAGGCTGGGCTGAGAGGTACACACCTGTAAGCCCAGCATTCTGGGAGGCTGAGGCAGGAGGATCCAAGGTTCAGGTCCAGCCTGGGCAATTTAGCAATTCAGTGAGACCTTGCTTCAAAGTAGAAAATAAAGAAGGGCTGGGCCTGTGGCAGGGACAAAGGCCCCGTGTGGCAGGAAGCTGCGGTGAGCAGATGGTGGAGGCTCTGTCACCTTGGTCAGGGCAGGGCCCACCCATGGCATGGGGTCTCCAGCCACCCACCAGGGCACTCTATGAAGGAAGAGCCAGTTTGGGCTGCCCTTCCCCGGGCTGTGGCCTCACCTTCCCAGCCTTCTCTGCCTCCCTGTTTATCCCATAGGTCAGGAATGATGCTGGGAGCAGGTATCGAGGACCAAAGGACACAATGAGGACGTCCTGACAATGACACGCTGCTGCTGCTGGGACTCAAACCTGCCCCAAATTGTCAGGTTGGAAGCTTCACTCTTTGATGTGTCGGTGTTTGGATTTGGGGCTGGTGGGAGGTGTTTGGGTCTCGGGGACAGAGCCCTCCTGAACGCCACCAGGCAACTCAGTACAGAGAGTAGCTCGCAAGGGACTCCGGCTCCCTCTTTTCTCTTCCCCTTCCATTTTTTCCCTGTTTATGGTCCAGCCAGGTGCAGTCCCCATCTTGGACTTCTGGCCCACAGAGCCCTGAGCTGAAACAAAGCTCTATTCTTCTAGAATGTGCCAGTCTTGTATGCCTTTGTACAAACAGGAAATGGATTAAGACACCCACTGACCCCTGAGTTTCCCAGCTGAGCCGACGCAACCGTCCACATCCTGACCCACAAGTCTGCCTCCCCTGCCTGCGGATCACCCACCCAGGGTGACCTTACGGGCAGCAGAGTTAGATAGAAATGTGTGCCGTCAGACAGAGCTGGGCCCTCGGAGCCCGTGCAGAGGACAGGAGCCATCGCAATGGTGGGAGACACAGGCACCTCCACGGAGGGCCTCAAGACAGAAGATGCAATGAATGCATCCACATACTTCCCCTCCGGGTAACAACAGTGATCAATATTCTAAATAGATATCAATCACCTTGGGAAAGCCAGAAAGAACCACTGACACGCCCCCTTCAGGAAGAGTCCCTGTTCTGTTTCATGCCTACTTGTTACAGGACTTACTTCCCCATTTGATCCCCATTTAACCAATTTTATCTGAGCAATTATGCTCATGATACTATAAGTTAACCATAGTTTTGTCCCACCTCATGCCCAGCTTGTGATTTCCTATTTTTCCCCACCTTGGAACCTCATGATTTTGCTCTATAAAAATGCCTAGAAAAGGCAGGGTCCTTGGCAAGCCACTCAGGATGGCTTCTGTCTCTCTGTCAGACAGAAGTTTTCTTTCCCCAGTACACAGATTCTGCTCTTAACTTCTGTTGTTCCTGGAGTTCATTCTTCAATTTTAGAGAACACAAACTGGTACTGGACATCTATCAGATTGGGAGTTTATTTCCCCTATGTCATCCTGACCCTTTGTTATGGTTTGTGTCTGAATGTCCCCCCAAAGCCCCATGCAGTCATGGGGTGAGCAACACTTTTCAGAGGTGGCTGAATCTAGTTTGTGATTAATTCACAGTCCAATGCTGGGATTATGGGTGTGAGAGCTACACCTGCCCTAGGGCAGGTAGCCTGCATACAACATAAGAGACAGAAAGAGTCTTTCTCTCTTTTCTCTTGTTGCTTTTGTTGTCTTCCACCACTATAAACTGTTGCCCTCTGCCATGCCACCCTGCCTTGAAGCCAGCTGATTATGGACTGAAACCTCTACAAACTGTGAGCTAAATAAATGCTTCCTCCGTTAACTTTGGTGTCAGGTATTTTGTCCCAACAATGAGAGAAAAGTAACTAAAACATCCCTCCAGAGTCAAAGGTCAGAGGACAGGCAGGGACACAGGTAAGGACCAGAAAAGAGGCTTCGTGCCTGCCGCTTCCCAGAGCCTGGCATGGGCTCAAGGCTGGCTGGTTCTTGGGGAGAGGCGTGCAGTTTCTTTGAGAAGTCCCACAGGATACATGCCCTGCAGCTGCAGCCTGGGTACTGCTGACACAGCCTGACCTGCTATTCAGTCTCTGGCTGAGACCTCTTTTGTGAGTCCCACTGACTTCCCAGGCATCCCTGATGTCCAAGTCCTCTTCAGAGGTCTGTCTCCACCTAAAACCCCCAGGCCCAGGAGTCTCTACACAAACCTCCCAGCTCACCAGCAGCACTGTGCAGCTCTCTTCCAGGTCCATCCACCCTAGGGGAACGATTCCACTGAGGCATGCACTGTAGAAGAGGGGACAAATCCTGGACCTGCTGGCTGGAGACCTTCACAGAGCAGGGCATGCTGGGAACAGGAAGAGAAGCCGGCAGATGACACAAGGGCCCGTGTATTTTCCTGCCTCTGTCTATAAATGTTAAGAGTAAGTGGAAGGGAAAAAGGGACCGAGTGTCCCCAGCAGATGGTAAGATTCTGAAGTGAGTATAATTTCCAGGAAACCCTGTACTTTCTGGAGACAGCAAGGAGAGGAGGAGTGCTGTGAGACTGAGCTGGGGACATAGATGGGGCCGGTGGGTCACACTGCCCACAGCACAGAGCACCAGGTAAGCAGGGAGCCCTGTGGGGGCCAAGCAGAGGGGCAGTGTGAGGATGGCATTTTAGAGAGGCCTCTGGGGACTCTACAGCTGGGGGGCAGGCAGAGAGGCCCCAAAGCAGACCTGGAGGAAGGGCTGGGGTGCTGGTGTGATGGTGTGAGAACACAAGGCCAGGAGGCCAGGGGAGGCCTCTGGCTCTGGGGAAGGAGGTTGTTAACACAGTGTATTTGGAGATGAGGCTCCACGGGCATGGCTCTGAGAGCCCCAGGACCTTATCACAGCTGCAGGTTTAAACCACAGTGCATTATTACCTGTTTTCCCAGGTGGACAGTAAATTCCATGACAGCACAGCCTGCATCTGCCCCTGTTCCCTCTCTAAATTCCCTGCTCCAATCAAAGAGCCTGCCAGAGTCAGCCTGTCAGTATTCACTAATGAGCTGTGTCTCTCCATCACTGCATAACAAGCTACCAGCTGCAAGTGCCTTAAAATAAGGCATTTCTTTGCCCCCAAATCTTCGCACAGTGTCAACCTTACCGTGGTGTCAACTGGGACAGCTCCATGTTAGGCTGGCCTGGTTCTCGGCTGCCAAGCCGATTCTTGCATATCAGAGGGGTGTTGATGCCACATTAGAAGAACATGTATGACCATGTTGTTCAGGAAATACATTTATCTAATCGCACATCATCCCACTTACACACAGGAGCGATCAGACACTGCCACTTTTTGGTGGATGTAGCATTTGAGCTCAAGTCCCGTTCAGGACATTTTTGCTCAGGGAGGAAGGAGTGTCTGTCACATTCTGGAAAACTCCTTTCCCACCTGGAGAAGATAAAGCTCTGTAGTTTGGAGAGTGCACTGACGGGTATAGAGGTGATCCACATACTTGTGTTGTCTGCTTCTTAAATGAAAATGTGGACTCCATGAAGAGGTTTCCTACAGACATATATCTGTATAAAATGTAACAGGCACATATGCTGTCTCCATTGCTTAGCCCAGGGAAGTGCACATAGTAGCTGTACAAAGAATTCCTGCAGCATAAAAAATAAAGGGACCCTTGGCTTAGTCCTGCACGATGGAGTGGTGTTGCCCCCTGCTGGGCATTCGCGGGCACTGCCAGCCGCTTCAAGCTCATCTGTCCCTCTACCGGTGTAACCCTGCAATCCTGCTGAGCTCAGCCCTCCGAGACCTGTTGTGTTCTTTCCACCTTGGGCTCCGCCTGACCCCCACTCTGTGCACCTCTGGACCCTGTCGTGCTCTCTCGTCCTGAAAGTAGCTTCTTCCCTTAACATCTTTTGTCACTCTTGTCCAGTTTCCTCCCCGTCTGGCTGCTACTTCTCTGCTGCGATTCTCTAATGCTTCTCTGCAGGGGCCTCCGTTCCCATCTAGAAACAGCCCAGTCTTCTCCCAGAGTTCCAAGCCCCCTGAAGACCACTGTGCCCGGGGGGCCCTAGGAGCTACTGCTGTCTTGTCCGAAGTCAGCCTGTCCTCTCCTGCTCAGGGAACACCACCCCATCTTCTCACCCCCAAAGCAGACCACTGAGGCCATCCTTGGGTCCAGCTGGCCACACCCCACTCACCTGACAGAGGTGAACACCTGTTCTGTGACCTGCAGTGCTGGGGGAACAGTAGGGAAACCTGAGCTCAGGGCCTCCCAGCTCCACACCCCTGCATCTATCCTGTCTGCGCACAGCCTAGTCTCCCACCTTCTGGTCTGCACTGAGACTGCTCTGTCTAAGCACTATCCCTCTCTGTTCCTGCCACAAGGCCACTGCTGTGACCAGAAGGCTTCATGCTCTCAGTTCTGGAGGCTGAGGTCTAAGCCCCAGGGTAGCAGGGGTGGATTCTGGGGAGGCCTCTCTCCCTGCCCTGCAGGGTCCTCTTGTTGTGATGGCATGGGGCCTTCCCTCTGAACACTCACGTCCCTGCCATCTCCTGTCTTATGAGGACACCAGTCCCATCCGCTTATGAGCCAGCCACCCAACCTGCTTTGACCTGGTTACCTCTAAAAGCCTGTCTCCAAATGTGGTCACATTCCAAGGTACTGGGCCCTCAGCACACGGAGTTGGAGGGATACAATTTAGTCCCCAGTACCCACCATCTCCATCCATCAAGAAGCTGGTTTGGGAGCCCAGGTCACAGGGTACATCTCACGCTGAAACACCTTGGGTGCCCTGGAGACATCTCCCCTGCTGAGCGCTCCAACACCACACTGGTACCTCTGTCTTCATTGGGTCAGTTAGCACTGCAGTGTGAGCTCCTGGGAGCAGGCCCTGAGTGGACAAGCTGGTGTGTCCTCAGAATCACCCAGCCCAGGGCCCAGCTCCCAGTGGTATCAACAAGGGTCAGTGTTACCACAGTGTCTATCCAGATGTCACTTGTGGTCACAGGGGGCCTTTGGAAGTAACTGGGTTACAGAGTTGACACCGTCAGGAGTGTGGTGTGAAAATGTGGGTCCCTGTGGGAGTGGCCCAGGATATTCTGTCTCCTTCCCTGCTCCGCCTTGGACTCTGCTTCCTGGTCACCACACAGTGAGCTGCTTTTCTCCTCTGTGCCCCCTGCCTTGGAGCCAGCCAACTATGGGCTGAAATGTGAGCCAAAATAAACCTCTCCTCTCATCCATTAGGTTGTGGGTGTGTATCTTGGTGGGTTTTTGTTGTTGTTGTTGTACTGGGGAGCAAACTCATGACCTTGGCTTGCCAAGCAGGCGCTTACACCGCTGAGCTAAATCCCCAGCCCCCACTAAACGTGGGTGTGAAGGAGCTTGTCACAGCAGTAAAGAAAAGTAACTAAGACAGCAGTAGAGGAGCGGAAGGGCCGGAAAGGTCAAATGCAAGCTCCTGGCCCCAGAAGACATGGCCCACACTGCCCGCTGCTCACCTTCCTAGCCACAAGTGCTTGGGCCCCCTATGCTGGGTCCTCCAGACTGGCAACAGTGCTCTGACCCATGGAGATAGGGCAGGCAGCTCTCAGCTTTCTACTCCCTTCCCAACCCCGCAGAGTTTGTACAGCTTCAAGATTACCGTGTCCTTAGACCAGCACAAGTGCACCTCCTCCCTATCACCTCCCTCATCACAAAGCATCCAAGGGGCTGGAGGGCACACGCTGAGCTGCTCTAGGGGCAAGGAAACCTGAGCTCTAGTCCTTACTACAACTGTCATTGCTATGTCACTTTAACATATCAACATAGCTTCTCTGAGCTTCAGTGTCCCAGCCTTTAAATGAACACACAAAGATCTTCCTCACAAGGCTTCTGCGAGACCACCTGAGAGCAGATATGGAAATCAGGTGCTGAGAGAATTGGGCCTGGGTGTTAATTAAAAAGGAATGAAGCCAGGTGTGGTGGCACACACCTGTCATCCCAGCACTTGGGTGGCAGAGGCAGGAGGATTGCCACCACTTCAAGGCCAACCTGTACTACATAGTGAGACCCTGACTCAAAAAAAACAAAATCTAAAAAAAGAATTACTGGCCCTGAAGCAAGCCAGCAGATTGCTGTAGCTGCTGGTTTCAAACAGGAGCCTAAAGAGAATTCTTTCTGTGGTCTGATGGCCAGTTCAGAACTTTGGAAATGGAATGGTCAATTCATCAGAAAGAAATAGCAAGTAAATATGGTGGACTTTAGGGGGCCTTCAGGGGAGAGACCCTGGTGCATCGGGACCTGCAACGTGTGGTTGACTCGAGGTACTGGGAGAACAAGGAGCTCTTCCCCTCTCTGGGGGGTGGCTGTGAGCCTGCCGACACGTGGGCTGAGAATAAGATATCTCATGTCGTCCTGTCCCGTCCCATGTCCCCCCCCTTAGCAAGTGGGAGCCAGTTAACTACACATCTTGTGAAAAGATTGGCTATGTTATTTAGTATGAGCTCCCCATATGCAAAGATATGGACAACCATTTGGATTGTGGAACTTAGGGCGCTGAGCAAACCAGTAACTAGCCTGCCGCCCTGGTAAGTGACTGTGGTCTGGCAAGCTGCGGCCACCCCAGGGCGGGGAAACAAGAAGTAAGAGCGTTTCCTGAGATCCGAGATATGTTGGAACTTAGGGCACTGAGCCAACCAGTAACCAACCTGCTGCTTACCGGGGCGCAGGCTTAGAATCAAACATACCATATCCCCCCCCAACAATTAGGATCCAGGGATCTGGGTATCTCTTGGGAGGTGACAATATGTGGTACAGCAAGTGGGGGAGTTTCCTTCCACTATCTCTGAAGGCAGATATTTTTATCGCCGTTTTGCTTTGTCCTGATTAATGGTGTTGCTCTATTCAATATTCTGTTTTGATGTGTTCTATAATGTTGTGTATTTCTTTTGATTTTGCTGTACCTAATAGAAGAACAACTATTTTGAAGATAACGAGATATACGATGGTGCCTATTATTGTTGTCCTGGTGACCTGCTGTGATGTTCTGTGCCAATTTCACTATACTGTCTCAATTGGCTTTATTCCATCCTGTTTTGTTGTATACTACTACCTGCAAGTTAATGAAAATTAAATAAAAATAAAATAGCACATGAGAAAACAAGGTAACAAAATACCTCCAAAAACTCCCAACTCCATCAAAGCTGATCCATGTGACATGGATGAGGAGAAACTCAAAAATGAAACAACAGAATTATATAAGGTGATTAAAAAGGAAATCACAACAACAAAACAGATCAATAAGGTACTGAGCAAGCTGAAACATGATATAACTAAACAGATAATGTACTTAAAAAGCAAAAGGAGGAAAAGAAAATGCGCTAAAGGATATAACAGCATGTATGTTTAAGTGTGTAGGATTGATAACCATATTAACAAGTTTTTGTTGGATCGTTGAACAGAACTGTTTACAGCCTCACTGTTTGTTCACTTTGTATGCCTTAATTTTGTAACATGAACAACTATTTCTAAGAAGACAATATGTAATTTATCAAGTAGTGATCTTAATGTTTTTTTAAATTCTGTATTATTTCTACCCTTTTTTCTGTTTTGCTTTTTTCTCTTTAAATAAAATTAAAAAAATAAATAAATAAAATTTTTTTAAAAAAGGATAACCATTTGGAAAAGAACAAGAGACAATGTGACAGATAGTGAAGATCTCTGGTTGTCTAGCTTTGAAATTTATACTTTCTTATGTCCCGATCTATTCTGTTTTGTTGTGTTTAATTTTACTCCCTTTAAAATAAAATTTAAAAAAATATAAAAAGAAAAAAAAAGAGGGGAAAAGAAAGTGCTCTAAAGGATATAACTACATGTATGTTTAAGTGTGTAAGATAGATGACCATATTACTGCTTTTGTTAGATTGTTAAGCAGAACTGTTAACAGTCTCACCGTTTGAATGTCTACTTTGTATCCTTTAATTTTGTAACTTGAACAACTATTTCCAATTATGACAGTATGTAACTTATCAAGTGGTGATTTCTTAGTGTTTTTGTTTTGTTGTTGTTCTTGTTGTTCTTTTATTTTTTGCCTTTGGAATTCTGTATTGTTGCTACCATTTTTCTGTTTTGTTTGGTTGTTTTCTTTTTTGTTTTTTCTCTTTAAATAAAATTTTTAAAAAAGAATTAAACACTGGCAGATCCGGGGAAAGTGTTTAAAGGCAAATTATTACATTATATTAGCACTGTTTCTTTCCTTTGAGTTGTTGACCATAGCTAAATTATGGCTCATTACTTGATCTCAGTTTTTCCAACTGTAAATACTTTAGTCTTTTTGCTTTTGTTGCTTTTGGTATGTTCTGCCGATGTGCCCTTCTGCCATGTGCCACTCTGCCTTGGAGCCAACTGATTACAGACTGAAAGCTCCACAAACTGTGAGCTAATTTTGGGTGTCAGTTATTTTGTCTCAACAATAAGAAAAGTAACTAAGACAGAATCTGTTGCTGGAGAAGTGGGGTTATTGCTGTGACTATACCTGACTTTGTGGTCCAAGACCCTTTGGAAAAGGCTTGTGAGAAGAGTCTGGAAAGGTTCAGAGATGTAGCCTGAAAGAGTAGAGCTGAAATGGCTTAGGCTGTTCTCTAAGGGAGATTCTGGCCAGAGCTCAGGAGACCACAAAGCTGATAGAAATCTTGCTGGCAAAGACCAGGCTCGGGTTTCTGCTGAGAAGAAAGCCACAGGGATGGGGATATCGTTCACTGCACAGTGCCTGCCTGACAAGAGGGAGTGCCTAAGTTCAATTCCTGATACAAAAAAAAAAAAAAAAAAGAATTAAAGTGAAGAAAGCTGCAGAGCACCATATTCCTGAATGACAGTGGCTGAGAGAATTTGTTCTTCAGAACTGGCTTCAAAGTGCTCAGTATTCCAGGCACTCAACCTTTACAGCCAAAAGAGAGGAAAGCCTGGCTACTGCTCCAGCTGGCAGCAGTCTTTGGCAACACCCATGTGGCACTGGTTTTAAGTGTAAGCAGAATGGAAGGGTTGTGGGGTCAGGGAGGCTTCCATTCAGATTTCAGAAGGCCTGGAAAGTCAGGCAGTGTGCCCCTGACAGGCCAGTGTGTGACACTTGTGATGGTGAAGCCAAAGGTGCAGTGGAGACCCCAGAAATTTTTTTTTTCCTTTTTGAGACAGGGTCTCACTATGCAGTTCAGGCTGGTCCTGAGCTCACTTTGTACTCCAGGCTGGTCTTGAACTCACAACGATCCTCCTGCCTCAGCCTCCTGAGTGCTGGGATTACAGGTGTGTGCCACCATAGCCGGCTGAGACCCCAGAAATTTAAAGAAGCCAGAAATGTGGATTGTCTGGGGAAAACTGCAAGGAGGGAGCAGAGCCAGCCCAAGAGAGACGCCAAAGGGGTGGCCAGCAGTGCCAAAGGGGGGAGCCACCCAAATTCTTGGTAGTGGACATCTTGCCACAGATTGCCAAAGATGCTGAACATGGAGCTACAACACTTAATGTTTGCCCTGCTGGATTTTGGGCTTGCTTTGGTCCCATTCCTTTATATCCCCATTTGTAACTTTTGAAATGGAGATGTCTACCTTGTGTCATTGAATGTTGGAAGTGTTTAACTTTCTTTTCCTTTGTACAGGGGCTCACAGCTAAAAGTTTGCCTTAAACCTTAGAGGAGACTTGAGACTTCGACTTTTCAGCAATGCTGAAACTGTTAAGATTTTGCCGATTCTTAGAAATGCACTAAATGGCCTTTGCTTAAAGGAATGGGGCCAGGGGCAGAAAAATCAATTAATGTGACATATCCCAGTAAACTAATAAAGGATAAAATCACATGATCATCTCACCAATGACCCAAGTCAACACTGTTTCATGATGGAAACTCTCAGTGAGCTGGGAACAGGAAGAGAGCACAGAAACAAAGTAAAGGCCAGATGTGAAGGCCCCTGCTCACATCATCAGGAATGGGTTTTTAAAAACCTGAAAACCTCTGAAATCAAGAACAAGGCAAAGATATACACAGTGTCAGTGCTGCACAGAGAGCATAGGAACTCAAGTACAGAGCAGTTAGGTAAGAAAAGGAAGTGAAAGGCCTCTAAATCATAGACATAAAATGGTCCTTGTTTGCAGAGAAAATATGATTCCTTAAAAGTGTGCCCAGGCTGTGGGTTTAGCTCAGGCTGTGGAGTGCTTGCGCAGCATACATGAGGCCCTTGATTCAACTCCCAGGACCACCAAAAAAAAGTGTGCCTCAATTTAAGGGAAATGTCTTATTTGCTGTATGTGTTTTCTCTCAAATCAGTCTAGATATTAATCTATATGTATGATAAATCACTTCATAAGGACTTAGAGGGCCAGAAATATAGCTCAGTGGCACAAATGCCTGCCTGGCAAGTGTAAGGTCCTGAGTTCAATTCCTGGTACCAAAAAAGGGGGGGAACTTATAAATAAATCTGGGGCCAGAGATTTAGCTCAGTGGTGTAAGTGCCTGCCTGGCAAGTACAAGATTGAGAGTTCGATCCCCAGTACCAAAATAAATAAAAATAAATAAATAAATAAATAAATCTGATGCTGGTAAAAATAGCAGGGGTAGAGAAGGGGAAAAAAAGAACTGAAACTGTTACATACATGTACTCCCCCAACGAACGTAATCATTATGTACTGCAAACATGCACTAACACAAATAAAAATTTCTGCTGTGGATATAGTTCAGCGGCATAAGTACCTGCCTGGCAAGTACAAGGTCCTGAGTTTGATCCTCAGTACAAAAAATAAATTAATTAATCAATTAAAATTGATTAATTAAAATTAAAAATGGTTTTAAAAACCAAAAAAATATGATTCTTATATCCAAGGAGTCCTAAAGAGTCCATTTTAAAAAAACTGTTATAAACTAATAAATGATTCAATAAAGTTATAGTATGTAAAATCAACATACAACAGTCAGCTGCTAATTACTGTGGGTCAGTTAAAATTAAAAATAAGTTTTAAAAAATCAGTTGTGTGTCCCCACACTAACCCTGAACTGTGTGAAGAGGGAATTAGGAGCTTGTGCTCCGGCTGCCCAGTGACACTCCTTCCCCTGGGTCACACCCTGTCTTGGTTACTTTTCTCTTGTTGAGACAAAATACCTGACGCCCAAAATGAAGGAAAGGAAGGTTGTTTACAGTTTGTGGAGGTTTTAGTCCATAATCAGCTGGCTCCAAGGCAGGGTGGCATGGCCCTGGGGCAGCCCTTCAAGGCAGCAGCCAGAGCCCAAAGGAGAGAGCAGGCCTCCTTTCCTCCCTCATATCGTGTGCAGGCCACCCGCCCTCCAGGGCAGATGAGGCACTCACAAATCTCCCTGTCCTCCTTTGCACAGGATGAGGATATTTACAAAGTAAAGACCCTGGCTCCCTGCTGAATCTCTTAGTCAGATTTCTAAACTTCCCAAGTTGACAGAATTATCAACCACAACAGTCCCCAACTCCCTATTCCTGGGATTTCCCAGTTAAGTGGCTTGCATTCAAATGCCAGTCTCAAACTGTGTTCTTGCAAGATTACAAATGAATGCAGTAAGGTACAGAGGGCTGAAAGACTCTTGGAGAGCAATAAGTAGTCACAGCCAACTGGCGATTCCATCCCAGCCTGATACCTGACCGAAGTCTTTCACAAACCGTCCTGTGCTGCGCCTCGGGCAGGACCCGGCTAGCCACTGTGGCAGGAGGGTGTGCACACTCCCAGAGTCAGCCCAGACCGAAACCCCTCCTTCTGGTATCAAGAGGCCCTGCAGACCTGGCCCCGTATGCCTCGAACAGGCCTAGCGTGGCTTGGCCAAGCTGCCCACTGCCACTGTGTCTGCCTATCAGCCAGAGAGGAGCCACAACTGACAGCCAGAGCCATGGGGGACACTCAGCTAGGACCAAAGGCTCCCACAGGCTCCTTGGAGGCCACACAGGCCTTGGCAGGGCTGAGGTCCAGGGAAACCTGAACTGATTCATTTGTGGAGCTCACCAAACACTGTTTCAAATACATACCACTCACCTGTATCTATCTGTACAGCATTTACAGCTACACTAAATCTACGTCTACCTCTGTATACCTAGTACACACATACACAAATATGTGTGTACGTACATATATATGTATGTATGTTAAGGAGCTAAGAAATTTGCCAGGGTCACACAACTAGTGAATTTCAAACCCAGGCAGCCTGGCTCCTAATCACGCCTGGATCTGTCGCCAGTCATGAATCCTGGGTTCCTCCTGAAGTACTGGGGGGCTCAGGCATGAAGCAGCACCCAGTCCCCCTGCTGGACCTCCCCGTTGTGGAGGAGCCTGCAGCAGGAGAGGTGGGGATAGCTGAAAGCTGCTCGGAGGCAGGAGGTAGGGTGTGGCTAAGCTGGCTGGAGTGGGCAGTCCTGTCAGTGTCGAGACCCCAGGTAGCACCCGAGATTCTCAGGACCCATACAGAGCTTCTGCAAGGTTCTTGCAAGATGTAGATGGCATGAAAGTGACCAGACCACCAGAAGGCTACCAACCAGACTCCTCTCGGTACCCATCCCGGTCTCCTAGACCCTAGATGCTTTATTTTTCCTTTCATCCTCTTTTGTCCTCTTTACCCCTCATCTTTCTTGTTTTTTTGCTTTTTTCTTTGTTTTTTTCTTGCTTTTTTCTTTGCTTTTTTCTTTGTTTTGTTGTTTGCTTTTAGTTTGAGTTTTGTTTTTGTTTTTTAGAGACAGAGTCTCACCACATAGTCCAGGCTGGCCTTAAACTCATGGCACTCCTCCTGCCTCAGCCTCCAGGCCCTGGAATTACAAGTGTGGGCCCACACACCCAGCAACTCCTTACTTGTGAAACAAACATTTGGCACCTGTTTTGGCTTGTCTCATCCAATTCTTTGTCAAGACAAGGAGGACCTGAAATACTTCTGTTTGGAGAGCCTTTTTTTTTTTTTAGAGGAAAAAAAGCAAAACAGAAAAAGGGTAGAAATAATACAGAATTTCAAAAAAACACTAAGAAATCAATAGTTGATAAATTACATATTGTTATCTTGGAAGTAGTCACAAAATCAAGGCTTAAAAAGTGGACAAACAATGATAGTACAAACTATTCTGTTTGATAAATTAACAAAAACTTAGTAGTACGGTTATCTACATTGAACACATACATACAGTTATATCCTTTAGAGCACTTTCTTTCCCTGTCATTATTACAATATCTATTATACATTTTGGATCTTATTGCTCTTTCAGGTTTTTTTTTATTTTTCATACTAGAGAGATTATATTTACAAATGTGAGTCTGATTTATTTCTCTTATGAGTATAGTCTCAAATTGCCTCCATTTACCTATAAAGGCCTCAAGATCATCCTTTTTATAGCTGAGTAATATTCCATTGTATAAACATACCACATCTTTTTCATCCATTCTGTGCTTGATTAACATTTGGGTTGTTTCCAAGATTTAGCTATTACAAATTGTGCTTCTATGAACATGGGTGCACATATTGCTGTGACATGACCTTTTCAGCTTTTCTGAGAAAATACTCAGGAGGGGAATAGCTGGATTAGATGGAACTTCCACTCCTAGTTTTTTGAGGAATCTCCACACTGATTTCCACAGTGGCTGCATCAGTCTACACTCCCACCGGCAGTGGAGAAGGGTTCCTTTCTCCCCACAGACATGGCAAGCTGTTTTTAAAGGAACTACCCCACAACAGTTTCCCTTCCCCTTGTAGCTCTCCCCCCAACAGCTCTCTCTTTGCCTTTTCACAACATCAATTAATCAGTTCAACCTCAGTGTACTTCTTTATTCCCAGCCCTATTACTCATGAGGCCCCAGGTGATAGACGCACAGATCTCTCTACCTTAAAGACAGGAGAAAGGGACGCCAGGCCTGGCACAGACAACCAGTGCAGTCTCCTAGATGACCGAGCTTGGTCTGATACATATGCATAAATGAGACCCAAGCAATTTCTGGCAAGTGTCTGAGTCAGAGCACAACGGAGCTTAAACTCCACTAATCAGAAGCAGCCAATGAACTTAGATAACCGGAAGCTTCACAACAGGTGACAGCACAAATAAAGTGATGGACTGCAGCCATTCAGAGGAGTTTTGTTTTTTTGTTTTGTTTTTTTGCTTTTCACCTATGTTGAGCCTATAAAAGTTTGTCCTTGCAGTTCATTTCTGACTTGGATTTACCTGATTTGCCAACTGTTGTTTATGCAAATAAACTCCTTAAACATTCATTCTGTTTTGTTTTGGTTTTGTTTTGTTTTGTTTTGTTGTTGTCTTTTTGAGATGGGGTCTTACAATGCAGTTCAGGCTGGCCTTGAAATCACTGTTGCCCATGCTGGCCTCAAACTCATGGCAACCCTTTTGCCTCAGCCTCCTGAGTGCTGGGATTACAGGTGTGCGCTACCACACCTGGCCTTCCTATGCTTTAGCATCACCAAAGAATCCTGTTTGCTGCCTCAGCAGCTTCGTAACGAACACCTTGATGATGTGATACTGTTAGATCATACAGAGCAACCAGCTGCTCCTGGTTTTCTGTTGTAAGAAAATACAGCCAGGGCTTCTGCCGCCCTTTCTTTTTTTTTTTTTTTAGGGTATTTAGCTGTTAACTAAAGTTTCGTGGGATTGGGGGCCCACCAATCTAGTGAGGGCTTAGCTTAATTAAAGCATCTGATTTGCATTCAGTCACTGCAAGATGAAAGCTTGCAATATTTATTCAGGGGATAAATAATGTCTAATATTTACTTAGAGCTTTGAAGGCTCTTGGTCTGTTTAACCTAATTCTCTAGTGCAAAAGGCTGATTATTGGTGTAAGCGGTAGGAGAAAATTGGAGAGGGTGGCTACGGTAGGTAGAAGTGGGGTTTTCTTTGTGGTTTGGAAATGTCATTTGGTTTTTATGTTGCTTTTTGAGGGAAATAGGGTCAGGGATGTGGAGTAGACTAATCGTATGTAGAAGTAAAGGTTGAGTAAAGCTATGATAGCTAGTAAAGTGGGTATAATAGTGCTATTATTTTTTACTGTCTCTTGAATGATTAAGCACTTGGGGGTAAATCCGGTCAAGGGTGGTAAACCGCCTAGGGCTAATAGGGTAATTATTATGGTGGTGGTATAAGCAGTGAGATATTTCAGGTATCTTAGAGTGGATGTGGTTGTGTTATTATATATGAGAAATATGGAAAATATAGAAATTGTGAGAAAGGAATAGATAATGAAGTTTAGTGGTGTAGTTGATGGATTATAAATTAAAATAGCTGCTATTCAGCCTACATGGGCAATTGATGAGTATGCTATAATTTTTCATAATTGTGTTTGGCTTAATCCCCCTCATCCACCTAACAAGATGGATGCCATAGCTGATGTAAGGATCAGGCGTTGGTTGATTAGAGAGAATCATTGAAAGAGGATAGCTAGGGGAGCAATTTTTTGTCATGCCAATAAGATAAGTCCTGATACTAGTGTAATACTTTAGGAGATTTTGGGGACTCAGAAGTGGAAAGGTGATAGGCCTAACTTTATCAGGGATAGGGTTAGTGTAAGTGAGGTTACTTGATTTTGGTGTTGAAAAATAATTCATTGTCCTGAGTATGCTATAGTTAGAATAACTGAGAATAGTAGAATTATTGAAGCTGACGCTTAGGTTAGCAAACATTTAGTTGCAGCTTCTGTGGATGGGGGGTTAGGTTTGGTTGTTATAATTGGAATTATGGCTAGTATGCTTATTTCTAAGCCAATTCATATAAGTAATCAGTGTGAGCTGAATAAAGTGACTAATGTGCCTATGATGAGGGTGGTATACATGATGGAGGTTGATATAAAGTTGATTAGTACGGGAAGGGTATAAACCAACATTTTCAGGGAATGGGCCCGAAAGCTTATTTAGCTGACCTTACTGTTAGAGTGTAGTGTAATGGTAGCACAGAGAAATTTGAGTTCTTTGGAGTAGATTAGAGTCCTAAAATTCTAGAAATAAGGGGATTTAAGCCCCTATAATTTACTCTATCAAAGTAACTCTTTCGTCAGACATATTTCTAGGTCATTTGGGGAGGGGTGCCTGATGATAGGATTGGCAGGGAGATGTGTCATATGCATAGGGCCAGTGTGAGAGGAAGAAAATTTTTTCATAGTAGGTGTATGAGCTGCTCATATCAAAATCGAGGGTACGAGGCTCGGATTCACAGGAATAGGACTGTTAGACCAGGGGATTTTAGTATGAAGTTTGTTGTATAAATTTCGGGGAGTTAACTGTTGGTATAGTATTAAAGAAAATAATAGTCGTGAGGGCATTTGTTATAAGGGCATTTATGTATTCGGCTATGACGAATAGGGCGAAGGACCTGCGGCGTATTCTACATTGAAGCCTGAGACTAATTCTGATTCACCTTCTGTGAGGCCAAATTGGGCTCGATTTGTTTCTGCTAAGGTTGAGATAAATCATATTATTGCTAGGGGTCATGTGGAGAGAAATAGTCAGGTATTTTTTGAGTTTCTGTTAGGTTGACTAATGAAAATGATCCATTCAGGAGTAAGACTGAAAGGGAAATGATTGCTAGGGTAACTTCGTAGGAGATGGTTTGGGCTGCTGCTCGGGGTGCCTCGGTTAGTGCATAGCTGGAGTTGGATGCTCATCCTGACCACAAGATGGCGTGTGCGGCGAGGCTTGGTGTTGCTAGAATAAATAGTACCCTAGGTTTATGTTAATCAGGGGGTATGGTATAGGGATTGGGATTCATATTGATAGGGCTAGTGTGAGGGCTAGGGTTGAGGCCAGAATAAAAAGAAACCATGAGGAGGTGGATGGGTGAAGGGGCTCTTTAATAAACAGTTTTAGGCCATTTGCGATTGGTTGTAAAATTCCATATGGGCCTACAATGTTTGGCCCTTTGCGTAGTTGTGTGTAGCCAAGAATTTTTCGTTCTGTTAAAGTAAGAAATGCTATGGCTAAGAGAATTGGAATAAGTAATAAAAGTAAGTTAATTATAAACATGAGTGTTAAGGAGAGGAATTGAACCTCTGAATGTAAAGTTTTAAGTTTTATGCAATTGCTGAGCTCTGCCACCTTAACAAACCCTTTTCTTGGGTTTAAAGTTGGGATAATAATATTTATATAACATCATCTTTGATTATCAGGGCATGATTGATTTATTGGCCCCACTTCTCTTGTCCTTTCATACTGGGAGAAGTCTTTAATAGATAGAAACCAACCTGGATCACTCCGGTTTGAACTCAGATCACATAGGGCTATTAATCGTTGAACAAACGAACCCTTAATAGCAGCTGCACCATTAGGATGTCCTGATCCAACATCGAGGTCGTAAACCCTATTGTTGATACGGACTCTAAAATAGGATTGCGCTGTTATCTCTAGGGTAGTTTGGTCGGTTTGTCAAAGGTGTTTGGGTCAATTGGTGATAGGCACTTTGACTTGTGATGTCTAGGTTAGTATCATTCGGAGGTTTTGTTATTCTCTGAGGTCACCCCAACTGAAATTATTAATTTAGGTCTGTATGTTTTGTGTCCTTGTGAATGGGGAAAAAGTAGAGTAAATTAATAAATTAAAGCTCCATAGGGTCTTCTCGTCTTATTAGATTATCCCTGCCTCTTCACAGGGAGGTCAACTTCACTGACATAAAGCAAGAGACAGTAAAATCCTCATTTGGCCATTCATACGAGTCCTTATTTAAATAACAAGGGATTATGCTACGTTTGCACGGTAAGGATACCTCGGCCATTGAACTAATTTGTCACTGGGAAGGCAGTGCCTCTAATACTAGAGATGCTAGAGGTGACATTTTTGGTAAACAGGCGGGATTTGTGTTTGCCAAGTTCCTTTTGCTTTTTTATGTCTTTCCTGAACAGCACTCTTGTGTTGGGTTAACAAGCGTTTTTAATAAGAGTACTGATAAGGGGTCTTGTCTTATTAAGTTGTTAATAATGAAATGTATATTTGATTTAAGCTTGTGCAGGGAGAATTACTTCTTGTTATTAATGTTAACATTATTTCTTCTGTGTAATTATAGATTAATCCAATTGTTATAATCAGGGGTTTATTTGATTTTGTTGGATTGGAGGTTGTAGAGTTTGTTGAACTTGAACGCTTTCTTAATTGATGGCTGCTTTTAGGCCAACTATAGTAATTTTATTTATTTACCAGCTGCTGAAAGTTGTTTCCTTGTTTTAAAGAGCTGTCCCTCTTTAAATTAAGTTTTAAGCTTTCATTAGATTTGGGAATATTTTGGGAAAACTTAAAGCTGAACTAGGGTTCTTATTTGGATAACCAGCTATCACCAAACTCGATTGGTTTTTCACCTCTACTTCAGAATCTTCTCACTATTTTGCCACATAGACGAATTTGCTCTGCTAGCTGTTTGGAAGTAGCTCGTTCGGTTTCGGGGTGGTTGACTTCAGTTCACTTTGCCAAGCTAGTCCTGGTTAACTCATTATACAAAAGAGAGTAGGGGTAACCTATGCTTTTTTTTACTGTCTGTCTTCATCTTTCATCTTTCCCTTGCGGTACTGTCTCTATAGCGCCAGAAAAAAGTTCTATCTCCTATACTTTTTAAGATAAATGTTTTGTTTTATGGTTTACATAGTAGTTATGGATGGTAGTTTTCTGGCTAGGGTGGGTTCAAAGTGGTCATTGATAGTTGAAATCTTCCGGGTGTAGGCCTGATGCTTTGTTTTAAGCTACCCTTTGTTTCCAAGCACACTTTCCCGTATGTTTACCTTGTTATGACTTGTCTCCTGTCACATGTGTTAATTTTGGGTTTCAGAAATTTTTGGATATTTGAGGAGGGTGACGGGCAGTGTGTACGTGCTTCATGGCCTAGTTCAGTCAAGCTCTCTATTCTTGACTTACTACTAAACCCTCCTTAGATCTTTAGTTTTCATAAAGATTTGTGTGTGTTGTCCTTTAGTAAGAAAATGTAGCCCATTTCTTCCTACTTCATCGGCTACACCTTGACTTTTATGTAGTATACTTATGCTTACTTTGCTCCCATGACTGGGTTTGCTGAAGATGGCAGTATATAGGCTGTATTAGCAAGGAGTGGTGAGGTATATCGGGTTTATTGATTATAGAACAGGCTCCTCTAGGTGGATATAAAGCGCCTCCAAGTCCTTTGAGTTTTAAGCTGTTGTTAGTAGTTCTCAGGCAAAAATTCTTGTGTGAATTTTTATGTTTATGGCTAAGCATAGTGGGGTATCTAATCCCCGTTTGGGTTTTAGCCTTCATGTATTCAGATGCATTAAGATACGTTCGTTTCTGGCTTATGTTTTAGCTGGAGTTTTTTATGACTTAGATAAAATTTAGTCTTATTTTTTATATTTCTAAAGCACTTTTTACACCGGAATTTATTAATTCGGGTTAATTGTATGACAGAGGAGGCTGGCACGAAATTTACCAACCCTTAGCAGTTGCATGACTGAGTCAAACTTCCGTTTATTGATTAATTTTTATTACTGCTGTCTCCCATGGGGGTGTGGCAAAGCCAGGTGTTATAGCTACTTTGTAGTGTGCTTGATAGCTGCTCCTTTTAGCCTTTATGGTCTAGAGGCCATTCTCACCACTGTGATGACTCTTGCATGTATAACTCTACAATCAACTAATAAAAAAGCCAGGACCAAACTTGTTGTTCATGGAGTTAAAAACTCATCTAGGCATTTTCAGTGCCTTGCTTTATTTATAAGCTGCATCAAGTCATAGGTAAAACATTATATAGTTCATAGAATGGGTGCATTTAGGTAAGGGGTATACTCTATGAATGCGATGGGTTTTGCATTGTATCAGTATAACAAGTAGGGAGGTGTTAATATGCTATTTTGGATGTAGATTAATTCTTGTTTGGGGGGGTTGGCAGGAGTGAGTGTACACTGCATGGGCGTGTGGGGCTGTGAAGTGAACAGTGTTTTAATAGGGGTAAGGGGGTTTGTTAATAGATACTTGTTGCTATAAATTGCACATATACACACATACATGTACGTACACACACGTACATTTAAAGATTATGTCCTCCAAGCATTAAAATAATACCCACTGATCTCTCTTTATGTGGAACAAGGATACTTCATTCATAAGTCCAGCTACAGTTGAATTGCATGGAACCATGCCTTCCATGGTGATGGTGAGTCACAGCATCCCTGAAAATAAAGATACCAAATGCATGAAATCGCAGTTATGTTGATCATGGGCCAGTCTAGTCATTACTCCGTCAAGATGTCTTATTTAAGGGGAACAAGTGGGAGATCTTTGTGTTATGGCCCTGAAGTAATGAACCAGATGTCTTTTAAAGATCATTATTAGAAACCCCCACATGTTATGGGCCCGGGGCGACGGGAGGATCCCTGTCTATCGGGTTGCTGGTTTCATGGAGGGTGGTAGATCAAGAGGTTGATTAGGGGAAAGGGATAGTCATATTGACGTGGACTGATTTGACTTAATGGTGTATGTCTAATGATGGAATGGGTGTCTTATGTAAGATAGAATCACGGTGTTTTGGTAATGAATAGTCATATTGTTGTGGGTATTATATGGAGTAAGAAGTTAATGGTTTATGTATGGTTGTAGTTGAATATACTTGCTTGATATCCATAGGGACGGTAGTTTAATATGGATTATACATGTAATGATTTATGTCTTATCTACATGTTACGTACTGGTACATTTACTTAATGGGGATGTGCATTAATGCACGAAGCACATGAAGTGTGTGAAGAGTATATTGTACAAATACACTTAGGTGGTAACACTATATGAACATGCGTTTATGTTATCAAGGCATAGTTTAATAAGAATTTCAGTTTTAGGTACTGATGGTGAGGCTTTTTGTCTCTTCCTTGAATTATATGTCCTGGGGAAAGTTTGTTTCCATTTCTGGTTTACAAGACTAGGGTAATTGTTTATACTACCGGGACTCTTCACTTTAGGATTTTGTTTTCTATGAAGCTTGTTAGTGGGAAAAGGATAGAATAGTAAAGAAATAGATAATAGATGCTAGTTGAACAATTGTGATATAGGGGTATTCAACTGGTTGTCCTCCAATTCATATGAGAATGAGGAGGTTGGCAGTTAGTAGTCATAAGAGACACTGGCTTAGGGGGCAGAATGTCACACTGCGTTGTTTTCACAGATGGAGCATCGGGAATAAGGTTAGAATTAGGATTGAGACTACAAGGGCTAAATCTCCTCCTAGTTTGTTGGAATAGAGCGGAGAATTGCATATGCAAATAGGAAATATTATTCCGGTTTAATGTGTGGAGGTGTACTTAGAGGGTTGGCTGGGGTGTAGTTTTCTGGATCACCAAGAAGGTCAGGTGAAAAAAGGACTAGGGATATGAGTACTAGTACTATAAATAGGAATCCTATAATATCTTTAATTGTGTAGTAAGGGTGGAATGGGATTTTGTCAGAGTCAGAGTTTAGTACTGAGGGATTATTTGATCCTATTTTGTGAAGGAATAATAGATGAACTTGGCTTGGGCTGCAATAATAAAAGGCAGAATGAAGTGGAAGGTGAAGAATCGTGTTAGGATAGCCTTGTCAACTGAAAACCTGCCTCAGATTCACTCTACAAGGGTTGTTCCAATGTAGGGAATTGCTGATAGGAGGTTTGTGATTACGGTAGCACCTCAGAATGATATCTGTCCTCATGGCAATATGTATCCTATGAAAGCATAGCTATCACTGAAAATAAAAGGATTCTGATATTTCGGGTTTCTAGAA
The DNA here is from genome assembly GCA_004027295.1 of Dolichotis patagonum. Lineage (NCBI taxonomy): Eukaryota > Metazoa > Chordata > Mammalia > Rodentia > Caviidae > Dolichotis > Dolichotis patagonum. The sequence continues at coordinate 25,608 of PVJX010002371.1, forward strand.
ATGTATAAGATCTGTAGTAAATGCCTCATCCAATGTTGAGGTAGAGGAAGATGAAAAATATAGATGCCCCGTTGGTGTAAAGATATCGAATTAGTCAGTTGTAATTTACGTTTCGGCAGATATGGATGATGGATGAAAATGCTGTAGTTGTATCCGCAGTGTAGTGTATTGCTAGAAATAGTCCTGTGATGATTTGTAACCCAAGGCAGATTCCTAAGAGGAAGCCAAAATTTCATCATGCCAAGATGTTAGATGGAGCCGGAAGGTCAAATGAATGGTTGATAATTTTGGTTAGTGGGTGTGATTTTCATACGTGGGTCATTAGTTTTGTTTCTATAGTTGAATTACAACAGTGGTTCTTCATACCACTAGTCATGGTTAAATTCCATGTAGGAATTATGACTTTAAACACTATGCACATTCTTAGCATCTTGTTTGTCATAGGCTTTATCTGCCTATCTGCAAAATCTTCTCCCATTTATGGTGGCTTAACATTGGCTGTTAGCAGCGGTATTGGATGTATACTTATTTTAAGTCAAGGTGGGTCATTTTTAGGACTCACAGTATTTTTAATTTATCTAGGAGGTATAATAGTCATATGTAGTTACACAACAGCTCTAGCCACAGAGCAGTATCCAGAGATGTATCTAGTATAATTATTTGAAGCACTTTATTATTAGGTTTAATTGTGGAATTTTTGTTGTTATATTAATGAGCTAGCAATGATCAATTTGAAATTTTAATTGGTTGTTGTAATACAGGAGAATGAATTATTTATGGTGATGAAAATGCAGTGGGTTTCCTTAGTGAGGATCCCGCAGAAATAGCTGCTATTTATAGTTATAATTGCTGATTAATATTTGTAGTTGGTTGATCTATGTTTGTAGGAATTTTTATTGCTATTGAGATTACTCAGGGTAAATAGATAACCATAAAGGTTGCCAGAGTTATAGAAATGAGAAAAGAGAGGAAGTAAAGTTTAATTAAGCCTCCTTGATTTGATGAATTAATAGATGCTAAAATTTGTAAGCTGGAAATGGTTTTTGGAGCAGTTTTTTCTCGTCAGATTAAGTCAATTATAACTGATGATAAGTTTTGGCTTATCAACAGATTTTTGTAAGGAAGCGACCAATGCGCAACAATTGAAAAGTAACCTAATATATTAGAAAAGTTGAAGGGCTTTGTTGAATAATTTGATTTTAAATTATAGGCTATTGCAATTGTAAAACTAATAATTGTTACTTCGAGGGCTGAGGCTTTTTTGTAGCTTGGTATAGTTATTTGGTATATACTTGTAGGTGGAATAGTATTTGAAATGAAAAACCCTGCAAAAATGCTTCTGATTGCTAAATGGTTAATAGAGTTTACCAATATAGGGTTATTATCATTAATTAAGGGTGAGAAGTTGTATCGTGGGCTTCCTAATAGAGTAAAAAATAAGATATGAGCACTGTAGACAGCTGTTAGGGATGTGGCAGTAAGAGTGAGAGCTAGGGCCCAGGCGTTGACATGGGATATAGTGGTAGCTTCAGTAATTAGGTCTTTGGAGTAGAAGCCTGTAAGAAATGGCATTCCTATTAGTATGAGGCTTCCAATAATCAAGGAGGCAGTAATAATAGGTAAGATTTTATATAACCCTCCTATTTTTCAAATGTCTTGCTCATCATTTAGGTTGTGGATGATCGAGCCTGAGCACATGAAGAGCATGGCTTTGAAAAAGGCGTGTGTGCAGATGTGGAGGGAGGCTAAATATGGTTGGTTGATACCAGTAGTAACTATTACTAGGCCTCGTTGACTGGAAGTAGAAAATGCTATGATTTTTTTGATGTTGTTTTGTGTAATTGCACAGATAGCGTTAAATAGTGTTGTGATAGCTCCTAAGCGTAGGGCGCTTGTTTGGATGAGATAGTTGCTTTGTATTAGGGGTGAGAATCGGATTAGTAGGAAGATTCCTGCTACTGCTATAGTGCTGGAGTGGAGTAGTGCTGATACTGGTGTGGGACCTTCTATTGCTCAGGGGAGTCATGGGTGGAGACCAAATTGAGCGGATTTGCTGGCAGCTGCTAATAATAGTCCAATTAATGGTAGTAGGGAAATTTTGTCCTGTATTATAAATAGTTTCTGTAGTTCTCATGAATTAAAGTGTACAGTAAATCATGCCATAGAAACTACAAATCCAAGCCACAGCCACCCCAGGGCAAGAAGCAAGAAGCAACAGCATTTCCTGAGATCCGAGCCATGTTGGAACTTAGGGCACTGAGCAAACCAGTAACCAGCCTGCCGAGAGAGACCCTGACACCTTGGGACCTGCACCATGTGGTTGACTCGGGGTGCTGGGAGAACAAGGAACTCCTCCCCTCTCTGGCACGCAGGCTGAGAATCAAACATCTCATGTCATCCTGTTCCCTGTCTCATGCCCCCCGCTTAGCAAGTGGGAGCCAGTTAGCTACACATCTCGTGAAAAGATTGGCTATATTATTTAGTATGAGCTCCCCATATGCAAAGATATGGACAACCATTTGGAAGAAAATAAGAGACAATAAGACAGTGAAGATTGCTGGTTGTCTAGCTTTGAAATTTATGCTTTCTTATGTCCCTTTCTGTTCTGTTTTGTTGTGTTTAATTTTACCCCCTTTAAAATAAAAAAAAGTAAAAATAAAAACAAAGAAACTACAAGTCCAATATCTCTGATTCGGCTATATAGTACTGCTTGAAGTGCTGCTGTATTGGCATCTGCTCAGCCATACCATCATCCAATTAGGAGAAAAGATGTAATTCCAACTCCTTCCCAGCCAATAAAAAGCTGAAATAGATTGTTTGCTATAACTAGAATTATTATGGTAATTAGGAATAGTAGTATTTCCCAGCTTTAAAGCTGAAAGTCCCTTGTTTTGGGGAGCTCTTCAAAGACAGACAGAGAGTTGGGATTGGTCATTCTCATTAGGTAGGCCATAAGTCATAAGGTCTTTTTTCCAGAAACCTAGAGATTTGGCTTAGAACTTTCTATCAGCGAAGGCAAAAAGGGAAGCACCACACATAAAAATTTTGGTGTCTACAATAGCATTATCTGGTAGAAACTCCTACAATGAGGGAAATCTGTATTGTCCAATGTAATAGTTCCTAGCCATGCCTCTACAGAACATCTTAAATGTGATAGTGTATCAGAGGAACCAAATATTTCATTTTACCTCAATATATTTAAATTTAAATAGCTCCAACTGGTTACTGGAAATGGCACTGGACAGCACAACTGTATTAGATAAAAATAAAGAAGCTGCTTAGAAAGAAACTCTTAATAGCCAGGCCTGAATTTCTCCCAAGACTTATCACACTTGAGGTGAATATAAGAGTTTGCCTGGGCACTTGTCCTTTCTTATATACACAAAAGCAAGAGCTTCTACAGCAATGCCACGAGTTAAATAGCCTCAAAACCCTTTCCATAGGTTCATGCACTGAGTTATCCGAGCTATTCTAGAAGATGGGTACTTTCATTTCCGCAGGGAGAAGGCCCCTCCCGGCCCCCAGAGGAACCTGCTCCTTCCCTGGCCTCAAAGGAGGACACGTTTCCCACCCTTCCTAGGGGAGCTGGTGCTCCGGGAGCTGGCCAGGGGCGGAAAAGAGCAGGCAAGAGGGAAGAGGAGAGGGGCTCTGGAGGCCTCCCAAGGGTGTCACCTCCCAAGGGTGACAGCGCCTGACTCCATGGAAAAAGTGAGCAATGTCCAACATCAGCCTCTGGCACCAGAGGACATCTGGGTTGTCAGAAGGAAGAGTGTCTGCCAGGACACAGGGTGTCCCTGTACCCTCTTAGACATGGAACCTGGACTCAGCCCAGACCAAAGCCCTTTCTATGACTACTGTGCTCCCAACTTCCCTCCACACTGACCAGAGAACCTGAATCTCCAAAGTCCACCAGGTCCCTAGAGCCCTTCTGATTAGTAAAAGAGGAGGCGAATGTGATCCCCCCACCTCACCGCCACCTTTGTCTGTGACTGGGCAGCTGATGACTCCAGGGTCAGAAATATGCCCACAGTCAGCTCCCACACACCACCTTCCTCTCCCTGCCATTCCCGGAGAGTCTGGGCCGTGAGTCACAGGGAAGGGTCCGGAAGTGGACAAGGACCTAGATGACAGTGTGGAAATGACAGGGCCTTCACGAGGAGCTAGGGGTGACCATTCAGAAGTTCTCCAAACCTCCTTCTCTCAGGAACAGAGAGAGGGGAACAAGGGACGAGGGAGGAGGAGAGCTGGGCCTCACCCTCAGAGGTGTCCTGGCTGGGAACGGAGAGGCTGGCCCGCCCTGGGGACCTCCAGCCCCCCAGCACAGTGATGTGCAAATGGCATCTACCCTCAGAAACCAGCCCAGCCCTGAAAATAGGGGGCTCACAGGATTAGAAGTCAGGGCCACCCAGGGGCATGTCACACGCCCCTCATTATTCATGCCCCCAGAATAGCCTGGTCACCCCTGCCCCATGCCACAGCTGAGTCACAGACTCCAATCTTCTGGATGAATGAAGTTTTACTCTCCTTCCCAGCCCAGAGGACATGCCTGACGTCTCAGGATGGAAGAGACTTCCACAAGCCCTAAAAATAACAGAACCACTTAATACTCTGAACATAGCTACCCTGCCACCCCCGCACCACTCCCCCACTCAGCAAGATAAAGGCAGCTGCCGGGCTGGCGGACCACAGACCGGAGCCAGGGCAGTGAGAAGGCGCCTGACCAACCCCAAACGAGAAAGTCTAGTGGGACGACAGACCCAGCTGCACCTGCTACAGACTCCAGCACCCCATCGAGCCAGTGAGACCCTTGGTGAGCAACCTGCCCCTGACCTCCCATGGCATGGCAACTCTCAAGCCTGGGCCCTCTGCACCCCCCAGGACAGGAATAGCAGGTGGTCCAGAGGGAAGAGGAGGAGGAGGGGCACATGGGCAAAGGGGAGGGGAGGCTGGAGTCCATGAAGAAGGTTCGAGAGTTTCTGTCAACCCACAGGAGCTCTCGGAGTGGTGGCTACAGGCCTAGGCCAGCCAAAGGTGTGAGCTTTTACCAGTCAGGGTAACCCAGAAGGTTTTCAGGGGGTGCCGGAGGTTTGAATTTTAAGATCCAGGTGAGAAGCACCTCAGACTTCAGGACTTCCTCCCAGGGGAACCCAAGGACTAGAGGACAGAGGACAGAAAAAAGCCAGGAAGAGTAGAGGTTGGAGACAGTAGTGGACTGGAGAGTACCCTAGGACAGGTCCCCCGCTCAGCTGCTGTAGGCAAGAGTCGTGGCATGTTCTGTCTGGAGATCATTCCCCAGGGCTACTCTGAGGCCAGCTCCCTAGCTTATCGTGACTTAGAACCGGGGTAGATGACTCTGCCCCGGCCACCTCTTGCCCTGTGAGGAAGCCCTCAGGCCAGATCTGAGTCCCTGAAAGGTGAAGACAGTGGGGGTGGCCAGGCTAAGGAGGAGCCCCAGACCAAGGTGGGTATCCTGAGAGGCCACAATCTGGTTCAATCTGGTTCCAATTCTGAATTAGGCCTTCACCCCAGCTCTGCCGCAGGTCTCAGGCCAGGTGAAGGTGGAAGAGGAGGGCCAGAATTAGGAAATCCACTGTAGACTCTGCTTTCACCTTGCTGGGCCACTTTGGGTGGGCAGATCCTGTTTCCCTCTCTGTGACTCCAAGAGTCCTTGGTCTGGCATCTCTGGACTCTGTGATTCTAACAGCCTGTGACCGTTCTGGAGATTCCTGGGAGCAGGGGTGAGGTTGAGTTGGTGGCCTGAACATGATGTCTGCTCAGGCGACCATCAGAGCTCAGGAATTAAGGAAAAGTGTCCCAGCTGTCCAGGAGACTCACCTACAGGTTCCAGCACTCACACTCCTCTGGCTCTGAGGTCCACAGTAGAAAGGCCAGGTCACCCCCAGGCCAGTTTCCTCGCTCCTTCTTCTTTCTGAGAATACCTGTCTTCCACATGCTGCCAGTATCCCTACACTTACCCACAACCACCACCCCTCTGGCCAGGGGAGGGCTCCAGGCTCCAGTGCCCAGCTGGCCTGCAGGGCAAGAGTCTGGGGCTACACAGGAAGCGGGAGACCAGGTCCTCCAGGAGTCAAGGGTAGTAGAGGAGATGACATGGGACATGGCCGAGAGAGTATCCCCTGGCTGAGCCTGACCCTCCCCCTGAGCGCAGGGCTGCTATTCTGGGGCCAGGACCTCAGCTAAATTTAGCCCCAAGAGTGGCGAGGAGCTGTGGGTCAGGGGCAGCAGGAGGAGTACGTGCTTTTCATTCTTTCCCTGCTGGGCTCTGGAGACTGTCGCAACACCTGTCACAAGACAGATAAGACACAGATGAGACAGAAGCTAAAGAAGGGCTTGAGGCACAGGAGGCCATTGAGGGGTGAAAACAGAGCTGGGGTGAAGCCCACCTTATGGAAGCTGACCGGCATAGCGAGGGGAAAAGAATCCGGAGCCAGCTCAGGGCTGCCGAGCCAGGTCTCAGCCTGAGGTCCTACACCCAGAAACAAAGCTGTGCTCGCCCGCACACCAATGAGGTGGGCTCTCCATGGGCAAGGATCAGGGCCGCACCTCTGCAGAGAGGATCCTGACCTCACAGTCTTTCCCCTAGGAGGTGCCACCTTCAACTTCTTCCAGGCACACCTGCTGCGGAAATGGGGTGCCATTGCCAATACAAAAGCTTCACATCCCCAGCCCTCTCATTTCTTGGGAGCCAGGGATCCCTAAATAGTGTCTAAAGACTCCAGGCCAGCACTACCTGACTCATTCACCAAGATCTGATTCCGGGTCCAGTTCCCTCGTATTTACTCATAAAAGTTTGGGTTAAAAGACCTGTAAGATCCACCTAGCCAGACCTTCTAAGTCCTGGCTACAGCATGGAAAACCTGGACCTGGCATCGAGAATTTGGCTCTGCCTAACCGTGGGATATTTGTTGAGCCCCTCCCTGATCCTTGATTGGTTCTGCTATTGAACAGGCTACTGACCCTGCACGTCTGCCTGAGCCTGAGAAAGTCTGGAGTGAGTTGAGGGCAGGGAAGTAAAGATTTGGCCGGTTCTGGCCAAACTGTCAAGTGCGCCCTCTGTTCCTCTACTGAGGAATTGCATCCCCAGGCAAAATCAACACTCAACAGTTTAGGGACCCTCCACTCCAAAACTGAGACCCCAAACAGGATTTCCACAGGCCACTCACCCGGAGGTCGGATTCTTACCAGGGAAAAGTGATTTTGGCAAAGAAAGGCAAAGATAAAGGCATGTCCTGTTTTCACTGGAAACCAGGCATTCCTTGCAGGGCTGAAGGATAGAATCTCAAAGTCAGTGCTCCCCACCCCCCAACCACTCCCTAGCAATCAAAGTGAGGCTGTGAAGTAGGAACTCATCCTGATGGGTGGGTCCAAATGTCCCAAGTTCAAGACCTGTCATCCCCCAGTCATGCAGGTGGCAAAGTGAGCCCCAGGCTAGGCTGACAGAGAAGGGGGTTCTCTAATAAATGTCACCCAAAACTCATCAACCCCTGGGCTTTGCTCCCTGCCATTTGTCCCACTAACTGGTTCCACCCCACGTGAAGACTTCAATACCATCCTCATCTCTGCCCCTTTCCCTCAGAACGATGGCCGAAACCCAAATGCAAGTGGCTCCCACATCAACCATCCCAATGGCAACTGCGAAGGACTCGTCCCTCCCTCCACCTTCGGCCCTGGAGGATCTGCCAGCACTGCCACCCAAGGAATCTTTCTCCAAGTTCTACCAGCAGCGGCAAGCTAGCGAGCTCCGCCGCCTCTACAGGCACATCCACCCAGGGCTCCGAAAGAACCTGGCCGAGGCTGTGGCCGAGGACCTGGCTGAGGTCCTGGGCTCTGAGGAGCCCACAGAGGGTGACGTCCAGTGCATGCGCTGGATCTTTGAGAACTGGCGGCTGGACACCATTGGTGATCGTGAGCAGCCAGCTGCCAAGGAGCCCGTGCCAGGTGGCAATGTCCAGGCCACCTCCCGCAAGTTCAAGGAAGGCTCTTTTGCCAACAGCATAGGCCCCCAGCTGGCAGGGACCCAGCCAGCTGGAGGCGACGTGCGTGCTGCCCGCTGGCTATTTGAGACAAAGCCGCTGGATGAGCTGACGGGCCGGACAGAGGTAACTGAGGCCCCGGCAAGGGAGCCTGCAGCCAGTGGAGATGTGCGAGGGACCAGGATGCTCTTCGAGACTCGGCCACTGGACCGCCTGGGCTCCCGCCCCTCCACACAGGAGCAAAGCCCACTGGAACTGCGCTCAGAGATCCAGGAGCTGAAAGGCGACGTGAAGAAGACAGTGAAGCTGTTCCAAACCGAGCCTCTGTGCGCCATCCAGGACCCAGAGGGCGCCATCCATGAGGTCAAGGCTGCCTGCAGGGAAGAGATTCAAAGCAACGCAGTGAGGTCTGGGCGCTGGCTCTTCGAGACCCGCCCTCTGGATGCATTCAACCAGGACCCCAGTCAGGTGCGGGTGATCCGAGGGATCTCCTTGGAGGAGGGGTCCCGGCCCGATGTCAGCGCCACACGTTGGATCTTTGAGACACAGCCCCTGGACGCCATTCGGGAGATCGTGGTAGATGAGAAGGATTTCCAGCCATCCCCAGACCTTGTCCCTCCTGGACCGGACGTTCAACAGCAGCGGCATCTGTTTGAGACCCGAGCCCTGAGCACTTTGAAAGGAGAGGAGGAGGAGGAGGAGGAGGAGGCCACAGCTAAGACCTTGCCCAAGGAGGAGGTGGTCCCTGGCAATGTGCGATCTACTCTGTGGCTATTTGAGACCAAACCCCTAGACACTCTCGGAGACCAAGTCCAAGTGGGTCACTTGCAGAGGGTGGACCACCAGGAGGGTGAAGGGTTCACATGTGACAGCTCGTTAGCACCGCCCACCTCTCAGGGTGCTCCCCAGCGGGATGGGGTGAAGGGAGATGTGAAGACCTTCAAGAATCTTTTCGAGACCCTTCCCCTGGATAGTATCAGGCAGGGTGAGGCTTCAGCACATGCAGGAATCACTGATTGTGCTGGGCAGCCCCAGGTGGCAGGATCCCCAGTGTATGCCATGCAGGACAGCAAGGGCCAGTTCCACGCCCTGACCTCGGTCAGCAGAGAGCAGGTCGTGGGAGGTGATGTGCAGGGCTGCAGGTGGATGTTTGAGACTCAGCCCCTAGACCGGTTGGGTCGAAGCCCCAGTACCGTCGATGTGGTACAGGGCATCACTAGGCAGGAAGTGGTGGCTGGAGATGTTGGCACTGCTCGATGGCTCTTTGAGACCCAGCCCCTAGAGATGATCCACCAGCGGGAGCAGCAGGAACGACAAGAAGAGGAAGGAAAGAGTCCAGAAGGCCTCCAGTCTGAGGTACCCCCAAAGGGCGATGTGCAAACCATCCGGTGGTTGTTTGAGACATGTCCAGTGAGCGAGCTGGCAGAGAAGCAAGGCTCAGAGGTTACAGATCCCATAGTCAAGGCCCAGGCACGGTCCTGCACCTGGATGTTCAAGCCCCAACCTCTGGATTCAGCGGAGGACTCTGGGGAGAAGCACTTGCAAGTCAGCCAGGTGCAGGCTGGGGAAAGACAAACTGATGGACATGTCTTTGAGACTGAGCCTCTGCATCCCTTGGCCCATCCCTGTGGAAGAGGACCACCTGTGCGGTACAGCAGCCGGGTGGAGATTCCTTCAGGGCAGGTGTCTCGGCAGAAGGAAGTTTTCCAGGCCCTGGAGGCCGGCCGGAGAGAAGAGCAAGAGCAGGGCTCCAGGATAACCCCTGGGCCCATCCCCACCGGCTCGGTGCACAAGTTCACCTGGCTCTTTGAGAACTGCCCCATGGGCTCTCTGGCAGCTAAAAGCATCCAAGGAGGTGACCTGCAGGAAGAACAGCCCGGGAAGCTCTCTAGCAATGAGGCACCAGAGAAGCAGGAGACTGCAGCCGAGGGAACACTTCAGACTCTGCATGCCACACCTGGGATCCTGCATCACGGAGGCATACTCATGGAGGTCCGAGGGCCAGGGGAGCTCTGCCTTGCCAAGTATGTGCTCCCAGGGCCCGGGCAGGGGCGTCCCTATGTACAGAAGGAGGAGCTGGTGTTTGGCGAGCTTCCCAGGATTGTCCGCCAAGTGCTACGCCGGCCGGACGTAGACCAGCAGGGCCTGCTGGTTCAGGAGGACCCAACTGGTCACCTCTGGCTCCACCCACTGAAGCTGTCAGCTCCGAGCAACAATGGGAGTATTGAAGACTTGGATCCTGAGCTCCAGCAGCTGCTGGCTTGTAGCCTCGGGACCTCCGCGTCAAGGACTGGGCTGGTGATGCAGGAGACGGAGCAAGGTCTAGTCTCCCTGACTGCCTACTCCCTACAGCCCCGGCTAACCAGCAGGCTCCCAGAAAGGAGCAGTGTGCAGCTGGTGGCCAGCTGCATAGACAAAGGAGACCTGAGTGGCCTGCACAGTCTGCGCTGGGAGCCACCAGCTGACCCGAGTCCAGGACCAGCCACTGAGGGGACCCAGAGGCTTCTCCCAGCTGAGAGCATCATCCATGTCCCCCCAGTGGATCCCAGCTTGGGAGTGAGGAATCTGAGAGGCCCAGGGGCCACCTCCTGCCCACCTCAGGCCATTGCAAAGGCAGTCCCTCTGGCTGGGCAGGGTGCAGCCTCGGTCCCATTGCAAGACACAAAAAAGCAAGATAACAGCAGTCACATTGGGCAGAAAGGAACAGCAGCCTTGGGAAAGTCAGAAGGAGCCAAGGCTACACCTACAGAGTCCAGGGCTCCAGAACTCCAGGCAGCCTTGCAGAATCTGCGGATGGCAACCGCTGAAGCCCAAAACCTGCACCAGCACGTTCTGAGCAAGCACAAGCAGGGCTCTGCCTCTGCAGCCACAGCCGCGTCCGTCCAGGGTGCTCTGCAAGCACCAGCCCCTACCACGGCAGCTACCCAGAGCAACAGCAGGCCTGTGGTTGGAGGTGATTCCAGGATCCCAGCAGCCCCCCGAAAGGTCAGTTGGGAAGAGAAAGCACTAGGCGGAGGGCTGCTTGGGGGGCGGGTGACAATTCAGGATGGCATCTACACTGCTCACCCTGTGAGGACTTCTGAGCCACCTGGGGGGGCTCAGCCTTCTGGGAAGGACTCCCAGCCAAGGGGCAGGGAGACTGCCCACTCAGCCCAGGCTCCCAGCCCACTCCCAGGAAGCCCAGTTAAGAGTCCTGCATCAGGGCGGGAGGAGCCTGGGGGCTGCACACAGAGTGCCTGGGGGCCTCTGGAAAAGATGATGGCCCAAGACTGCCCAGGGGGGCTCCAAGCTGCAGAGACCACCCTGAAGACTTCCCCTTGGGCCCACAACACACTGCCATCTGGGGCCCATGCTGCAGGTGCCAACCTGCACTCCCATAATGCCTCTCTTCCTCCTCCTCCTCCTGCTCTCCCAGCTGCTGTGACAGGACCTGACCTCCCAGCCCAAGGCCACCATGATGAGGACTCCATCCAGCAGGCCTCCAAGCCCCAACAGGAACTCATTCTTCGTACCCTTCACAGCAACTCTGCTGGCCAGAGAAACCTTCTGGGATCACAGACAAAGACCGCAAAACAAGAAGGCACTATGCCTCCAAGGAAGAAGCCTCCAGTGCCCCCCAAACCTGCACACCTAAGCCAACTCCACCCTCCTCAGAGACCCAAACCCTTAGCTGTTTTGTCTCCCAGCTTCTCCTCACAGGTGGGACAAAAAGAACACAAGCCAGGTGAGACACCAGCAGACAGCCCTTGGCCAGCCAAGGCTTCTACTGTTGCAGGTCAGGACTGCGTGACTCTGGCGGGATGGGCCAGTGGCCAGAGCCACCCCAGACCCCAAAACAACCTCAGCACTGCGGCCTCCAAGCCCACCATGGTTCAAACTGCTGGCAGCAGTGCCCAGAGCACTGAGTCCACCAAGCTCAGTACTCTCAACAGCAACTCCGCCTTACCACAGTGGGGCCCCAGTCCACCAGGAGAAAAGCCCATTGGATGTTCCAAGAAGGGGGTTCCCAAGAGCCCCCAGATTCTTCAGGGAAGCCAGCAAGAGTTCCAGGACCTCCTGAGCCAGGTGCAAGCCCTGGAGGACGAGGCTGCAGGCAGTATGGATGTGCAGTCCCTGCAGAGGCTCTCTGAGGCTGTGCCCCAGGTACCAGGGGTTACCCCTCCATCTCCTGCTACCCCCCATAAACCCAAGGCTTCAGTGGAGCAGGCTTTTGGGGAGCTGACACGGGTCAGCACAGAGGTTGCCCAGCTGAAGGAACAGACCCTAGCCAGGCTCTTGGGCATTGAAGAGGCTGTGCACAAAGCCCTCAGCTCCATGTCCAGCCTCCAGCCCGAGGCCAACACCAAGAGCCATTCCCAGGAGCCCCAGAAGGATCACAATGCCCACAATGTCACTGTCTCAGCCTGCAGTGGAGCCAGACCCACTTGCTCAGGCCAGGAGATCGAAGACCCAACGGCTGTCAAGAGCCAAGCCAAGATTGGGTGCCATACTGAAGACCACAGTCAAGCCAAGATCAGAAATCACACAGAGGTCAGAGGTCAGGCAGCCTCAACTCTCCTTCCCACTCAGAAGCAGGAGACATCAAGGGAATACCCAGGTGTCCCTCAAGTCCTGCTTTCCAGCAAAGAATCACCCTCTTCCCCAACTTTCATCTCTATCCAGTCAGGTACAAGGAAGCTTCCAGAAGCTTCCAGCACTAAGGTCAGCCCTGAAGTCTCAGGGGATGGCACAGACCTAGCTCAGAATGTGAGCCAGGCCCTGCTCCACCAGGAAAGTGTTCAGAAGAAAGCTAGGGAAAAGGAGGTGGCCACCATGAGCCCTGGGCAGCCCGAGCCTGCACCTGCCTCAGCCAGGCCTCTGCCCACACAGTGGCAAAAGAACTCCCTGGAGCTGCAGACCAGACTAGGTGGTTCCCAGCGCTGTGGAGCTGTGAGAACTGTGACTGAACAGTATGAGGAGGTGGACCAGTTCGGAAACACAGTCCTCAGTTCCTGCACCACAGTCACCGAGCAGGCAGAGCCACCCAAGAGCCTAGGCCCTGACCTTGGGCTCCACACCGTCCCTTTGCTGAGGCCTTTCCTCCACAGGCCTGCTGGGCTCAGCAGTGACCTAGCAGAAGCTGAGCTGGCATGGATGCCCTGAAGCCACTCCTAGTCAGCTGCTTAGTGAGTCTCTCATGGGGTGCCTGCCTGAGAACCCCAGGACCCACTAAGAGGTGGGTTCCTCCCTCCTTGCACATACAAGCAAGGATCAAGAAGAAAGGGTATCTTCCAAAGACTGCTGAGAGCTCTTTCTGCCCAGTTCTTGCAAAAGGGGCAAGAAAGACCAAGAAGCTGCCAACTGAGGAGTGCTGGCCTGGTGCAGAGATTATTCTCTGCTGCTTATAGAAGATACAATATGTACAGATATAATATGTACAGACACACGTGCCTGGCACATACCTGCACATACACACAGAGCGGCCTCCCTCCAGCCTCTGCTGTATTTCTTATATAACAGAGCCTGAATGTTGGCAATCATCCTATCCTTCAGCCCTGCAGAAGGGCAGGGCCACTGGCCACAGCACTGGTCTGCTCAGCGTTAGTCTGTTCAGGATCAGTCCGTGTCCCACTACATTGCACCAAAATGGTGTCACTGAATAAACACAAGTTTGATCTCTACTCTGTGAGTGTCTGACTGTGTGTACATCTGTTCTAGAGTCTGTGTTCACACTATGGAAAAAACAGCCACAGCCACCACGTGCCCAGTTTTCCTGGCAACAGCAGGATTGTAAGGCTCTGAAAAGCCACCCCTCTGGCCATAAGGCCTTGGCACTCCTAAGTTCTACACACACACACACACACACACACACACTACTGCCCCTTCTACTTCTGGCCTTCCCTCCTGGATCTTCTTGGACATCGTGGTGGTCTTATGATCCCGCTCCAAAGCACAGCAGCCCCAGGGGGCCCAGAAAGGTGGGAGGACCTCACAGCTGGACAGTCAGCATGCCCTGCATGACTGGACCTCGGTGTGCTCAGTTTCTGAAAACTGGATGATTTAGTGAATAGGTTCTTTGTCTCTCTCTCTCTTCCCCTTCCCTCTCCCATCTCCTTTTTCTTCTCTTTCCTCTTTTTTCAGTAGTAGAGGCCCTCTCCAAGGGCTATATCCTCAGCCTTTCTTTTTTTTTTTTTGACACAAAGTCTGATTGAATTTTCAAGGTAGGGTTTAAACTTGTGTTCTCATGCCTCAGCCTCCCGGAGTTCTGGGATTACAGGTATATGACACCACAGTAGGCCCTTGGTCTTTTTTTTTTTTTTAGACAGAGATCACTATGTAATCCAGGCTGGCCTGAAACTCACTATGTAGCCAAGGCTGGCCTCAGACCAGGATCCCCCTTCCTCAGCTGTCAGATGGCTGGCATTACAGACATGTACTACCACAACCAGCTTCAGTGTGTCTTTCTAAAAGCACCGAGCACTTTCTGAAAGCCAGGCCTGGTCTACAGGTCCAAGGATCCTGTTCTCAGGAAACTGATTTTAGAATAAGGAGATGGAGAAATGAGAAAAGTCAGATCAGGAGTAGAGCAATGAACCTGCCTTGGCAGCCTTCCACTCTGGGAAGGAGCCCTAACATGCAGCAATGGGATTTCCTTGAAGAGGGTGCCACAGCAGACGTCCCTAAGGACAAAACATTTCCTCTGAAATCTGAATACAAGTGTCTTGCTAGTGAAAGTTGGGGACAGGTATCAGACAGAGAAAACAGAACTTGTTCAGACCCAGAGATGGACTAGGTTAATTCCTGGGTCTCCTGGAGACTCTTGCAGAGAAAGGGACATTAGCAGTTGGCTTGCCCTCACAAGTTTCTGTAGGGGTTTGCACATACTTCACTCCATTTGGCCCTAAGACCCTAACCCAGGACCTGGCCGGCACACTCATCCATACTGGCCCCTCAGTGCCCGCTCAGCTGATATGAGTGGGTTCCCCTGGGCAACAGCAGGGCCACACCTGCTGCTCCTCTGGGAGGTGGCGGTGGACAGGAAGCAATCAAATGCCAACCCTGCCTGACTACACCTTATATCCCCATGGTGCTGAGTCCCTGACCCAAAGGCTCCCTACGCTGCCTTCACTGAATCTCAGTTCCTTGCAGGGCCCAGCAGCGTAAAACACCTTGTTCTCCTCAGTGTTTGTTTGTTTGTGTGTGTGTTTTTGTCAAATGGTCACGATTATAGCAGCTATAACTGTGCTGACTAAGTGAATTAGTAAGTATTTAAACTCGGGCATCTGGAGTTCAAAGACATTCGCTTTTAGTTGTGCCCTAATTCGTGTTTAGGGTATCTCCGTTCTCACCTGCAGGGGGGGTGCCTGTCTTGTTCATCTTAGTATTCCTAGTGCTTATCAGGGCCGCCTCCACACATATTCAAAAAAATGAATGCCGACCAAGGAAATGAATGAGTGCATCTATCGACTCATCCCACTGACGCTTATCAGCACTTTGAGCCAGGTTCCCTTCGGGTGCTAAAAATAGAGATGAGCAAGGCAGAATTTACCCTTGACCTCATGGAACTTAAAACAGCGAAGACAACACGTCAGCAGATTAGATAAATTTACAGGGGACGATTACTGTGAATACAAAACGTGGGTCCAAGATGGGAGAGTTGACAGTTACTCCAGCTTGGGAGGTCGGAGACCGCGGCTTTGGGAAGGGGACCCGGATGGCCCGGGAGCCAGGTCTGTGGGCTGAAGGTGGTGGCTCAGCAGGAAGAGTAGGGAGAGGCAGGTGTGTGGGTGCAGAGCGCATGGGGCGCAGGAGGGCAGCGGCTGCTGCCGTCGGGGTCTCGCCCAAACTCCCGCACACCTGCCGCCACACCTGCCGCCGCACCTGCGGCCCGGGACGAGGCCCCGCCCCTCCCCGCCCAAGTGGGCGGGGCTGGACTCCGCCGCGGCAGGAGGCGGGACGCGCAGCGTCCAGCCCCGCCCCTGGCGCCCGAGGGGCCGGTTCCTGCAGTCGCCAAGGTGACTGTTCCGCGGCTGGGCTGCCGGGTTCTGAGCGTTCGGCGGGCGGCGGCGGTTGCCGGGAAACACTCTGTGGGCGCGCTGCCAGGGGCTGGCTCTGACCTCAGACGCCGGGACGCGCCGTCCTGGCCGCCCTGGCGGGGAGCCTTTCTCCTGAGTCCCAGACGGATGCGGGCCCACTCCTCGCCCTCATCTCGGCTTGGCTCCGCCCGGGACCGACCTGCTGGGCAGGGCCCTCCTCCCTCCTCGGCGTACTGGCATTGCCTCTGCGTGTGCAACTCATCCATCATGTCCCCATCGTCTCTGCCATCACTGCCTTAGCCTCGCATGTAGTCTTCTCCTTTGCCCTGGCTGTCCCCTTAACTGGTCCTCCACTAGTCAGCCAGAATTCTTATGCAGAGTGGGCAGCTCAAGCTCCTCCTACACAGCATTCCTCCTGGGCTTCTAGTTTACTTAGCCTGAAATCTAAACTCCAGTAGCTTAGCTGTCAGCACTTTCTGCCCAACTCTCCTCCTCACCTATGGGCCAGGAACTAAGCAAGACTGTTCCGTGTTGTTGCGCCTCGACCTCAGCTGGAATATATGCACGTGGCCTCTCTGTGTGGCCTGGGCCTCCTTGCTGCAAGGCCATCTCAGGGCAGCTGGACTTCCTGTATTGTGGCTCCAGACTTCAAAGAGGTGTCTCACCTCAAGGCAGAAGGTGCATGCCTTTAGTGAGAAGCCATTAGGAATCATATGGATTCATCCCGTTGGCTACAAGTAAGGTGCAGGCTTGCCCAGATTAAAATGAAAGGGCATTAGATACCACCTTCTGGGGCAAAATGGGGGAAAGAGATCATGCAGCGGTCTTTGGAAAGGACCATCTGCAGACAAACCACTGCTATTGCTGCAATGTCATCCCCATGAAGAAGTGTCTGCTTATAGCAGCATCTCTTTTGTCTAGGTGGTGCAAAGCACATAGTAGGTGCTCAGTTTGTATTTTTAAAAGTTTTTAATTTTTGGTGTTTTTTTTGCTTTTTGCTTTTTTGTTTGTTTGTTTGAGACAGGGTCTCACTAGGTAGCCCAGGACACCTCCTGCCTCAGCCTCACCAGTGCTGAGATTACAGGCATGTGCCACCACACCCAGCTGAATTCATGTTTTAGAGCAAATATTGTAATTAAAGGTTTGTCTTTCAAGGAGTCATTTGAATGGAGCTGTTCTCCCAGTGAGTTTCCTGCCCCACCCTTGACTTCGGGCTAACCTCCACTGGAGAAAGCCCAGCTTGTATTTCAAGGTGGGAGTAAAGTACGGCTTGTTTGGTAGTGATGGGGTGCAGCTATGTAGGGGTTGAAAAATCTGAAGCCAAGTGAGATTCAAGGACAGTTGTCTACTGAAAGGGATATTCGAGACTCAGCCTGCTTCTCCCATTTTGAACTCTGGAAGGGCCCAGGAGGGGTAGTTTTGTCTTCTGGGCCCTGTGAGCAGGGAAGGTGGCCCAGTGGGAATGGATCTCTGGTGAGGCTTGTGGTAGGGTGCAGAATACCTGTTAGAGACAGTTGCAGGGACCTGGGCCAGAGGCGGCCCTGAAGCTGTCCACATGCCTATTCAATTACTCAAATTCTCCTTGCTGTGTTATTCATTAAAGACATTCCTTTTGAGCTTCCCAGGTTCCTGGAGCACAAATAGCTTCTCTCCTCTCCTCCTTCCCTTTCCCAGAGGGGTGAACAAGGGCAAGACTATCTGTCATTCACCCAGTCAGGTTCTCTCTGCGCCCCACCCCTTCACATCAGCCCAGGCCCCCTCGATGGGGCTTCCCCGACCCCATCTGCAGGGTTGTGTGCATTCTAGCAGCAGTCTGCCCTCCTAGTGCCATGCAGGTCCCTCCCCTCCAGCCCAGGCCTCCACCTTGACCTTGAAACCCTCGGTCAGAAGGCCACTGGAGGCCTTTCAACTGTGATCATCACCTATCCAAGTCATTCCCTCCAGGCCTTTCATGTTCGCTCTAGCCTGCTTTTGCCCAGGCCAGCTTCCAATGCAGTGCCGTGGTAGTGGTTCCTAAGGCCTACAATACTTTTAGGGACCCATAAAAATGTTTTCACTTCTTTTAAAATCTGAAGAGAAAAAAAATTAGGAAAAAAATATTTTGACCTATGATATTAACATGGTCATCTTTGTGGGAATCACAGTCATAAAATACATATTAAAAATTTTTTTAAACTAGGTGTGGTGGCTCACACCTGTAATCCCAGCACTCAGGAGGCTGATGCAGGAAAAAGCCTGCCTGGGCTACACAGTGAGTTTGAGACTAGCCTAAATTACACAGTGAGAGCCTGTCTCGAAAAAACAAAACAAAACAATGTAATGGAAAAAAAGCCCATAAAGGCAACAGTGCCTAGGGTCCACAAAAGTCATAATGAGGGTCTGGTTTTGCTGAGGCTGAGCTCTACTCTCCCCCATTTTCCATCTTGCCATTTCTGGAGACAGCTGGGCTCTGAGGTAACCTTGTCAAGGATGCAAAAGCAATTGAAAAGGTCCTTCCTTGGCATCTGTCCCTTCCCCTGCCCCACCCCACTCCCCTATATAACTGTAAGCAGTCTAGCCGTGTGGGAAGTCTGTTGCAACTGTTTTATTTTGTGTTTTTTGGTTTTTACTTTTGAAACAAGGTCTCGATCGATGGCCTTGAACTTGCTGGGTGATTCCAGGCTAGCCTGGGATTGGCTGCAATCCTCCTGCCTCAGCCTCCTGAGTGGTGAGATTAAGGTGAGTGCCACTGTCACAGTTGAGTGGGCCAACGTACTCCAGGTTCTTAGTAGGATAACGAAATTATTGCTAATCGTACCTCGTAGTATGTCTGAGTAGCTACGTTTATTGAAGATCACAGGACGGTAGCAGGAATAGGGAGAAGGGCTAACAGAAAAAGAAGGTGAAGGGAAAAGAAAAGGGAAAATGGCGAGTAGAAACGCAAAGGCCTGTTGATGTAACTGAGGCTTCTAGTATCCAGAGGGTCAGACACTTCTGATCTGAGGTGCTTCTGAACGACCGACGCTAGTACTGAAATCAACAATCCGCTGCCTCTGACCCTCCTAATTTAGGTGGCCTCCTAAATTTAAACCCAGATGATCCTTCAGGGTGGCCCTGACTTTAAACCTGGATAACTATTAGGGTGGTGTGGTGGTTACAGTTCAAGGAAGGGAGGGGAGGGCCTCTTTTGTTTCTAACTGTACTACCACCATGCCTGGTACTTTTCAGTGTAGCCCATTTGTTCCTTTGGGTACTTTTCAGTGTAGCCCATTTGTTCCTTTGGGTCTTGATACCTTTTCCCGCTCGCAGCTGACCTGGTCACCTCTGGAGTCCGTGGTGAAGGTGGATCCCTAAGGCCCCCTCTCCCGCCGAACCCCTAAAAGCAAGCGAGGAAGCAGCACGCTTGAACCCACCCCCTCCCTCCCAGGCCCCGCCCCGCCCCCGCCCCTGCCCCTCTCCCGTCCTCCTCTGCCCTCCCCACCGCCACCCCGCGCTGGCGCTCCGCCCCTTTCCTCCACTCCACTCCACTCCACTCCACTCCACTCCATTCCACTCGTTAGTTTTCTTACGAAAAATTGAGGCCGAGAATTCCCAGAAGGTCCCGGATGTGAAGTCACTAGCGTGAGGTCACCTAGCCGGGTTCCAGGAACCGGAGAGTTCCGGGGGAGGCAGGAAGGGGAAGGGGGGCGGGGACGGGCTGCAGCCGGGTGTCCCTGGCTGGGCCCGGACCCAGGACGATTCTCAGGAGGCAGCGGCCGTGCTCGGCCCCCGTGGAACGGAAGTGGAGGTGAACAGGGAGCGGTCCTGCGAGTGACACTGGTGAAGCAGATACCGCCCGCGCCCGGGGCAGACGGGCCAACAGGACTGGTCTCCCGCTGTCGTCCCGAAGACGGAACCTACCAGGTCTCTTGGGTCGAACACGTCGGACATGTGATCAGAATCTTTTTTTTTTTTTTTGGTACCAGAGATCGAACTCATGACCTCGCGCTTGCCAGGCAGGCGCTTAAAGCCACTGAGCCCCCGGCCCAGTGATCAGAATCCCCGGCCCGTGATCAGAATCTTAAATGAGAGCATCCTTGGCCGTAACACTTGCATCTCTGAAAACCTGTTAAGGGAACCCAAATACGAGTGTAAGCGCACGATGACTTTGAGGAAAGCTGTTTGAAATAGTAAACTGGAACCCATCTGCAGCCCCTCTAGGAAACTAGCTTAAAAACTGAGAGTGCGTGTGCACTGCAGGACGCCCTGGGAGTGGATGGGCCCAGCGTCCGCGGAGTGATAAAGCCCACTAAGTGTGCCCCTACTCTTGCGCTTGGTCACCCAATTTCTCCAAGTGTCCAAATGGCAGGAGCCTAAGACGCTGTGACCTGACAGATCTCTTGTCATCGTGATCTCTTAACCATTTTTTGTTTTTTTGAGATGGGGTAATGCTGTAGTTCAGGCGGGTCTTGAATTCACTATAGCCCAGGCTGGCCTTGAATTCCCGGTGATCCTCCTGCCTCATCCTCTCTTAGCAATTGTTAGAGGTGTATAAGTATGACAGGCCAGGACTTAGGCTGTAAAAGATCTCTCTAAGTGCTCCAGGGAGCCCAGCAGGAGGCCGCTGCCTGTGTGAGATGGTGGTGGCCAGGCCTACGGTAGGAGATGTGAGCAGCCATCTGCTCCTGGATGTATGGGAACACTAGAGGTGGTAGAATTTGCTGATGGGCTGGAAGTGTGGCAAGCACTGGACCCTGGGTTTGCTCTCCTTACTGAAAGGAAGCAAATCCAAAGAATGTGCTGATGGGTAGACCTGATGCAAGTGTGAGAGGAAACGGGGTCAAGGAACTATAACTAAGGGTGTGGACTTGTCCTTTGCCAGGAGAGGGAGGACTGGGGAGCAGGTGTTTTAGAAATAGATAAAGACCTCTAAGCTTCTGATGGGCATCAGGAGTCCATAGGTGATGGAAGTGCAGAGCTATTTGGAACTTGTAGTTGGGAGGTCTCAGCAGCTGGCACAGTCTAATTGCGAAACACAAGCAGGGTTTCCTAAAGGGGTCTCTCAGAGTGTGGCAGAGTGCAGACAAGCTGTGCAGACCGTGAGAGACCGGGAGTACAGAGACTGCCCATCCACGGTTCCTAGCGGCTAGACATGGGAGAGGAAGACTTTTTCAAACTTAAAGTGATTTCATCCAAGAAAGGAAATCATTTTTTGACACACAAATTTGGATGGGGCCAACTAACAGGCTCTGAGGCTGCTGGCAGAAGAATGTAGCCAGTCTGTGGCCACATGGGAAGGGTGGGTGTGTGCTAAGCTCGCTCCGCTACCCTTATAAGGCTCCAGGCACCCCGAAGCCAGGGAGTCTGCTGATGGAGCCCATCAGGTCAGTCCTTAGCACAGGGCGCCGGGGCCAGGGATCTGGAGCACCACAAGTGAGGTTTAGGGCCAGAAGTGAAGAGGGTTCCAAAACCACAGGCTGGAGAGGGAACTCAGTGCATGCAGAAAAGGGGAGGAGGTCAGCTGGCATGGCGGAGGAGGCTGAGGCAGGAGGGTAGGAGTTGGAGCCCAAGTCAGGCAACTCGGTGAGGCTTTGTCTCTAATGGAGAAACTGAAAGGGTGAGAGGATGGGTAGGAGGTGTAGCTCAGTTCCAAGCCCCTGGGTACAATCCTCAGTACTGGAAAAAGGAAGAAGCGAGAAAAGGAAAAGGAAACAGGGAAGGAGGGAGAGGCCACTGCCCTGGGGAACTTCAGTATTTGAACACTGAGAGAAGAAACAGAACCAAGAAAAAATCCTCCAAAGCAGCAGCAAGGAGGGAGAATAGAGTCAGGCCCTCAGCAGACCAGCTGGTCGCCTGGCGGGGTGTGTGCCTGGGTGTGGGTGTGAGTAACGCTCATGGAATAGATCTGGAAAGTGACCCAGAAAAACCACACAGCAGGGAGCAGCATGCACACCTGTGAGCTCAGCTCTGAGGAGGGCTGAGGCTGGAGGATCACAAGTTCAAACCCAGGCTGGGCACTTACTGAGATCCTGTTTCAAAATAAAAATTTAAAAGGGCTGAGGATGTAGTCAGAGAAAAGGCCAGGGGTCAGTCCCACCTCAAGGAGGAGGAGGAGGAGAAAAGGAGAAAAAACAAAACAAAAAAGAATGATGTCTGTAGCAGACAGACCTAAGGGTAAACATAGAGACCTAGTAAACAGGAGACTAAACTTCATTTTCTGCCACTTTGGATGTATTTAATCATGTATATGTGGGAGTTTTATCAAAGGGAAGAAAATATGGTGTACAGAAAATGTTCGCCCATGACAAGTGAGAGGTTGATTTCTAGTGCTGAACCCAAGGCCTGTTGTGCACAGAGCTTGTGCTTTACCTCTGAGCTGCAGCCCCAAAGGCAGAGCCACCAGACAGGCCGGGATCTCTCACAAGCTGAAGAGGTGAAGAGGCAGGCCTGAGAAGATCCCTGTCACTCCAGCCAGGGACTGCTGAAGCTGGGGAGCGGGTTCCAGCTGTATCCTGCCCCCCCCATGTGATCCCCATTCCCAAATGCCAAACATTTTAATGTCTTTTAAATCAATAAGCATAGCTAGGAGAGAGGAATAAGGAAAAAAAGAAGCAAGATATATCATATACAGCTACAAATTCCCTATGATGAATATGATTGGTATATAAAATGATGAATATGATGGGTATATAAAATAAAAATTTTAAAGGGCTGAGGATGTAGTCAGAGAAAAGGCCAGTGATCAGTCCCACCTCAAGAAGGAGGAAGAGGGTTCCAATTGTATCCTGTAAAATAAATGTAAAAAAAAAAAATAATATGAATGTCATGGGTTTTTTAAAAGCATTTTAGCCTTGTATTTCAAAAATGAATCCACTTTCTTAGGTTTGGCTGATGTTACCTTAGAAGAGAGTGATTCCTCGTAAGTATCTTTCTGTGAAAGCTATTTCTTGAATAAAATGTATTTTTTCCCAGGTGTGGATACACATCTGTGATCCAAGGACTGCAGAGGCTGAGGCATTGCCATGAGTTCAAGGCCAGCCTGGGCTACATAGTGAGTTGAAGCCTAACCTACACAGTGAGACCCTGTTTCAACAAAACATAAATAAAAAAACCAATAAATAAATGTATCTTCCTTGCAGAGCACAAAATCCTTTGGAATTTTTATTGTGTTTGTTTTTCAGTTAACAATCAACTTCAGATTTGTGGAAATTATGTGGAGAATGTGCAGGGATTTTTACTTCCATTGCAAGTCCCAAAGACAGGGACTAAAGTAAGAAACCCAGTGGAAGCAGCCACTCAGGAGCCACAGGCCAACTGCAGGAGACTCCTGACCACAGATGGAAGGCAAGGAAGGTGCTGGAAGGGTGCAGGAGGTAGTTGCAGGAAGCTCTTCCTCTGGGTGACCTCCTTGGATTGTATGTGTTGGGTGGGGAGATTCCTAATCTAACAGGTTCCTAATACCTTTCTGCACAAGGGCTTCCCAAAGGGAAGGGGCAGAGAGAACAGGGAGCCACCCGTCCACCTCCTGCTGGAGCCTGACATGCCAAGATCAGTCTGAGCCCCCTTTGCCTCTCTATCCTCCCCTCCAGAGCAACCCAAACTTCCAGATCTACCCTGTGCCTTTGAGTCCTCCTGCTTCAGTCCTGGTTAGAAGAAACACCACAACAGCAGGGACTTTGCTGGTGGGGTGTGCTGCTCATGACCAGTGATTAGAAGGTGGCACATAGTTCAGTAAGTGAATGGGTCTCCAAATTGGCAGGTCCACAGCTCAAATGGTATTTCAAGGGAGACTTTCCTGACTAGCTGTCACAATACACACAGCTCCATCAGCTTCCCAAAGGCTTCTAACCATCCATTTTTATTTATTTTTTCAAATCCATTTCATTTCAAGGGAAAAAAACCAACTAAAACAAAATTTCAAAACACATCAATCAGGGGCAACAATGGTACATACACTGCACATTATTATCCCCATATCATTCACCCAGAGTGCAAGACATCTGCTTTCAATTGCCTGAACAATACCAGCACAAACCTTTCCCTTCAATGAACTCAGAGAAATCAGTCATATAACTATCTTACCTAGTGTTTAGAGAGATACAAACATAGATATGTAGATATATATAGATATACACAACACATGCATATGTTGCCTCACCTTCTCACACTAGTGAGCCAGTGTGATGGATACACGTGTGTGTCTTATTTATTTCACATATGAGTATGGTCTCAAGTTGCATCCATTTACCTATAAAAGTCTCTAGTTTATCCTTGATGCCTGAGTAGTACTCCATTGTATAAAAATACATCTTTTTTTATCCATTCCTCAATCGATGGGCACTTAGGTTATTTCCAAAATATAGGTATTACAAATTGTGCTGATATAAACATGGGTGCACATATATCACTGTGATATGATGTTTTTAATTCCTTTGGGAAGATACCCAGAAGTAGAATAGCTGGGTTGAATGGGACCTGTAATCCTAGTTTTTTGAGGAATCTCCACATTGATTTCCACAGTGGTCGCACCAGTCTACACTCCCACCAACAGTGGAGAAGGGTTCCTTTTTCCCCACAGCCCCTCCAGCATTTGTTATTGCTTGACTTCTTGATAGCAACCATTCTTTTTGGGGTGAGGTAGAATTGCAGTGTTGTTTTAATTTGCATCTCTCGGATGGCTAGTGATGTTGAACATTTTTTCACATATTTATTTACTGTTTATACTTCTTCATCTGAGAAGTGTGTATTCATCTCAGATGCCCATTTTTGGATTGGGTCTTCAAATCTCAGAGGACTTATTTTTTTAGTTCTTTATGTGTTCTCGATGATAATCCTTTGAGTAACAGCTGGCAAACATTTTCAACCACATTATGGGTTGTCTCTTCACTCTGTTGGTGATTTCTCTTGCCATGCAAAAGCTTTTCAATAGTAACCATCCATTTTTAGAAGCCATGTATTTGGGGCCTGGTGTTGGCAGTCTCCACTCAGAAGTGAACTGGAGCCTTGGTGAGTGGGTCAATTCCTAACTTTACTTTCAGTGCCAATAGTTTGAAATCAGCTGTTGTGGAAGAATTTATACCATAGGCTGGGCCTGGTGGAGCACCCCTGTAATCCCAGCACTTGGGAGGCTGAGGCAGGAGGATCCTTGTGATTTCGAGTCCAGCCTGGGCTACAAAGTGAGCTAAGACTAACCTGAAGTCCATAGTGAGACCCTGTCTCAAAAAGACCACAAAAAAAAAAAAAAAAAAAAAAGGCCCTGAAGCAAGGCCACAGCAGATTGCTATAGCTGCTGGTTTTAAACAGGAACCTAAAGAGAATTCTTTCTGTGGTCTGTTGGCCATTTCAGAACTTTGGAAATGTAATGGTCAATTCATCAGAAAGAAATAGCAGGTGAGTATGGCGGACTTTAGGGGGCCTGCGGGGGAGAGACTCGGGGTGCTGGAAGAACAAGGAGCTCCTCCCCTCACGGCTGTGAGTGTGGCAGACTTTCAGCAGCCCAACAACAAAGAGACCCTGGCGCTGTCGGGACCTGCACCGTGTGGTTGACTTGGGGTGCTGGGAGAACAAGGAACTCCTCCCCTCTCTGGGGGGCAGCTGTGAGCCTGCCGGCATGCAGGCTGAGAATCAGACATCTCATGTCATCCTGTCCCCATCCCGTGTCCCGTCCCCCCCCCTCCCCCCGCCTAGCAAGTGGGAGCCAGTGAACTACACATCTTGTGAAAAGAGTGGCTATGTTATTTAGTATGAGCTCCCCATATGCAAAGATAAGGACGACCATTTGGAAGAAAATGAGACAATATGACAGATAGTAAAGATCTCTGGTTGTCTAGCTTTGAAATGTATGCTTTCTTATGTCCCATTCTGTTTTGTTGTGTTTAATTTTACCCCCTTTAAAATAAAATTAAAAAAAAAAGACAAAAAAAATTATACCATGGAAATGGGAAAAGCTGCAAACCATGGCCTTTTTGCCCTCCAACAACTAGTTGTTAGAGATTTACCAGAACACAACTGCCCTGGTCCTTTTTTTTTTTTTTTAACCAATTACAAACTATGATTCAGTCAAGCCACTCAATTGCTGTGCGCCTCAGTTCTCTGAATGACAGAGATCCCATATCTAGCTAATTGGATTGTTCAGAGGATTAAATATGATTATAATCCTGTAACATATTTAGCAATGTTTGGCTCCCAGTAAGTAATCAGGACACTTTATTTTTGGTCCAATTATCTACTGCTGCATCACAGATCAATCTCGAATTTTAATGGTTTAATGCATTTGTCTTGCCTATGAACCTATAATTTGGGTGGAAATGGGTGAAGACACCTCATACCTGGAAAGATATGAAAGTTTCTCTGAAGTCAATGTTCACTCATGTACACGGTCACTGATGCTGGCTGTCACCTGAAACTACAGATCAGAACCTCTACATGGCTTCTCCATAGTAACCCTGGTTGCTCCCAATACGGTGACTGGGCTTCGGGGGTGAGCTTCCCAAGGAAAAGCCAGGCAGAAGTTGTAGCACCATGTCTAACTTTGCCTTGGAAATCGCACAGTATCATTACATCACTGCTTCCACTTTCTGTTCACCTTTCACTTCCTGTTTATTAGAAGGACAACTGTATACCTGGCCAGTCTCTAAGGAGAGGAGAATTAGACATCCCCTTTTGATCTAAAGACCATGAAAAACACTTCTGGATATGTTTCTAAACCATGACAGGTATTATTAGCATGTTCTCTTTGTATGCTCCACCTTCTACTATGTGAATTATCCTACAAGATCTCTGGGGAAGGGCAGGGGTCCATCAGATTTGTTAAGGTCTATCTCTAAATAAACCTAAGGCCCTGCCAATGCAGAATTTAGTAAATGTAATAGAAATGAATTTTTGCTAGAGTTGGCCTTGAACATTTATACTGTATTTCTGTTGGATGCTGTCCCAGCTGGCCACATAGAAGTATAAGTGGGGTGTCCTGGGCAGGACACAGTCTGGAGAGTGGGTGGCTTTACCAGCAAGGCTGTGGAGCCGGACCTCACTCATCTTGGAGGGTTGGGTGATTGTTAGGGTAAGTTCATAGCTCAAACAAGATCCTTTCAAAGCCCGCTCTGAAGTTGGGAAGGAAGTCCCTTTCTGGGAATCTGAGCATGGGTTCATAATATAACTTCTTGCTTTGGCTTAAGATTTTCCAGTTTTTCAGATGGAAATGAGAAAAAGCAGAGCTGGGTGTGGTGGCACACACCTGTCATCCCAGCACTCGGGAGCTGAGGCAGGAGGATTGTTGTGAGTTCGAGACCTGCCTGGGCTACAAAGTGAGAAAAGACGAGAGAGAGAGAGAGAGAGAGAGAGAGAGAGAGAGAGAGAAGAAAAGAAAGGAAAGGAAAGGAAAGGAAAGGAAAGAAAAGAAAAGAAAAGAAAAGAAAACAATAAAAAGCTCATGGACTTGCCATTTGGAACAGAGTTCCATGTTATTTAGAAAGCTAGGTTAAAACCCAATTTCTTCTTCTGGAAATGTTTGATGGGGCCACAAATTCCTCTCGTAGGAAATAAGAACATAAAAAGACAAAACAGGTACAAATCTCTTCCTTTCTTTGTGGGACATGAATCTATCTCATAGTTTCTTTGGGATCCACAGAGCTAGAGTGTAATCCCAGAGTGAACCCAGGATGTGTAAATGGGATGTTGGGTGGAGACTCCTTAAGAAAGACCCAGGAAGGAATGTTCTAGAATGCCCTTCATGTCACTGCTGCAGACAGTCAGGGAGAAGATGTGGAGTGAGCGTGTGGCCTGCCCCTTTCCCAGCCAGGTCCCCTTCCAGCCTCAGCAGCCCCCTCTCAGATCCCCCTCCTTCCCAGTTCCTGCCCTCTTGGTAAGTTTTGAGAAGGACTGTGGCCTCTCCGTGCCATGCCTGGGCAGGCAGTCAGTTCAGGGCTGTGAGAGCTGCTCCCATGGGCATCGGGACCTGGTTCCCTGCTGGCTCCAGCCTCTGGCTATGGACTAAATTCTGGGTCCACTGGAGGCCTACTGGAGGCCCATCAGCTCATTTATGAAACGCCCAGAGTTGTCTGAAGTGCAATTCCTGCGTCTCATGGCTCACAAGCACATTTAGGAGGAAAAGCTAACTGCCTTGAGCTCCTGGTGAGGTGACTATGGAGCGCAGCTCCAGCTGGTTCCTGGGTACCTGTGCTCTGAGTGCCACCTCGGTCTTGCAGGTTAAGGGCTGCATGCAGAAGTTTCCAGCCTGCCCTGCAGGACAAGGGAGCTTGGTGCTACGGCCAGAGAGGTCCCAAGGTTGAGAGTCAGCTGTGCTCACAGCTGGGCGCCATCAGCGTGGGCAAGCATCACGGCTTCCAACACAGGCAGGGGCTGCCCCACAGGCAGGTGTTTTGTTCACAAACTTTTCAGAACCAGGAAATCAATGCTAATTGCCATGGAAATCCCATTACCTTTGTGATACTTGCCATGGTCTTACTGAGTTGCACCTGGGCCACTGGAACTGAGTTGGTCATAGAGTTTAGCTTATGTTTAGGAAAAAGAACACCGTTAACTGTAGTTCAGCTGGCTAAAGTAGTTCCACATCATTTTCAAGTTATTGTTCACATTGGTAATATTTTTATTTTATTGTTAATGTTCACCATTGTATGTAGCTTCCTACAGATAGAGCATCAGAGCATGAAGGTAGTATTGAAAAAAGCTACAAAGCTCACACTACAAAATGGGATTTTAGATATTCTAGGGCTGATGAATGTGTAGACTGGATTAAAGCGACAGGCATGGGGTACTTGGGTGTCGTGGTGCATGCCTGTGATCCCAGTACTTAAAAAGCTGAGGCAGAAGGATTTCCATGAGTTTGAGGCCAGCCTTGAACATATCGAGACCCCACCACCCCAAAACGGAAGACAAGTACAGGAATAAACATCTGAAAATGGGAACGCTCATCCTCTAGTCTGTAGAGTAGTTTGTAGTATGAAACTGTGTCAGTAGAGGTGAGGCGCTGATTGAGGCTTTTACACCATTCTTGCACCAGGCCCTGTAAGGTAGTTAGAAAATCAGGTTTTTACAGAATATAGGTAACACAAAACCCAGTGTGATACACATACACACACACACACATTCCAGATAACAACAATCAAAGTATCATTAAAATTGTCCAGATATAGTGAAATCTGCATCATTCACACCATGGTTTGTAAAATGAGTCATACTCTTCTGAGAAATATTATAATTGGAGAAAAAGCAGAGCAAGCTCTTGGCAAAGTTGCTGGTGACACAACCTTCTGATGACGCATGAAATCAATGGCACAGTGTGAAGGAGTCGCTGCTGTCCCCAGTAAGTGCTAGTGGACAATCAGTTTATTGTCGAATGAAACCATTTGTGGAAAGCCTTGTTTGTTATCAATCGAAACTCCATTTCTTTCCTTCTTTCTTGAATGTTTTGAGGGGGCATAAGGGGACAGTGTCTCGCCGTGTAGTTCAGGCTGGCCTCGAACTACTATGTAGCTCAGACTGGCCTCAAATTCACGGCAATCCTCCTGCCTCAGCTTCCCAAGTGCTGGAGTCACAGGCATGTCCCACCATGCTCAGCCTGGATTGTTGGTTTTGATCTATGCACCGGTGTCTCCAGTCTTAGGCAACCAATTATAAGTGATCTAAATCAATTGTGAGCAGCCTGCTTCCACTTTCTCAGTGCCCCTTACCTCTAGGACACGATGAGACCCAGTTCTGGCCAATGGAATATGATGGGATGTGTGCCAGGAGTCTTTCTCGGAACGGTTTTTGTTTTTTCAGTAACCTAGGTGTACGTGCTGGTACCCCATTCTTCTGTCTTCCCATTGCAGACAAGTCATAAAGTCTGGTGACTGTAGTAGGATAGCTGGCTGCAGGTAAAGGCTGAATTTGTTAGGTAGTGAATGCTTGTCCAGACCTGATCAAGTACAGAAGTCAATCTCTTCATGCCTCAAGCCATTGTAACTTGGGTTCTCTTTTCTTTTCCCTCCCTCTCTTTCTTTTGTAGTACTGGGGATCAAACCCACAGGTATTCTACCCCTGAACAATGTTCCCCATTGCTTTTATTTATTTTTATTCAAGACAGGGTCTTGATAAATTGCCCAGGCAGTTTTCCAAGTGCTGGGACTATAGGTGTGCTCTACCCAGCCAGGCTGTGTGTTTTATCACTCATGGCTGAAAGCATTGCCCATGGGTGTATTCTTCGGGTGTGGAACAGGAGCTTTCTCTGTATGGTTTTGCAAAACACACGAAGAAAATGTGCTTGGTGACTTTTTATTCTGTTTATCATTGAGTTCTTTGGAAGACCAGAGATGAGTGCTGTTTCCCCATTGGCTTCAACCATGAGGTGCCCCAGCCAGAAGGGGAAAAGAGAGACGGTGAGATCAGGCAACCATGTCCCCTCGTTTCCTACCTGAGTCACCGCGGAGCGCATCCTCGGAGAGGCCGCCCCGTCAGCCCTCCGCCTTCTGACCGTGGCCCAGCTCTCTCATTGCTGTCACCTGGGGGTTCCTGCATCCACACATACAGGAGCCTTCCTCAAATCATCTTCTTTTGAGTGTGCTATCTTTTGGCATGCTAACCGATCACCCAGCATCAAGTCTCAGATTTAAAACAAATTTTGCATTCGAGTGTCAGCCCCACACCACTGTATTCGCCAAGACCAGCTGTCAGGCAACATTCTGGCTCCTGGTCTTAAAATATAGATACATAGAAATACGTAGCAAGAAGAGTCAATGTTTTCCGTTCATGGCCTCTCTATTTCCAGAATTCTGCCAGAAGAAATGAACAGCAAGTAAAAGATACTGAGGAACAAAATATACTGCTAATGAAATAAATTCATGTGAGGTTTGAACTAAGCGTCCCTCTCTGGCTCTGACGGCTTGCTGATGCGATGATGAGCCCGGCAGCACCCTTTAGCATTTTTTTCTCCCCGAGACAGAGTCAGGCTGGCCTCGAATTCACAGCCATCCTCCTGCCTCAGCCTCCCAAGTGCTGGGATTACAGTGCACACTACTATGTCTGGCTACCTTCAGGATCTTGGGTACCTTGAACTTTGGGCTTCAGGGTAAGGCTATCACCATTTTTCATGTTGAGGAAAAGATATCAAGATTTTGAAGACAGAAATGTGGCACCAAAGCTTAGCCGTTGAGAATAAAGCTCTTTCTCCACATTTGAAGGCTTTTCTTCTCTTGGCAAAGTAACAAATCTATCTAAAAGCAACCACCAGCAAAAATTAAAAGCAGACTATAAATCTTCAAAACGCCAGACCAAAATGCAAACATGTGTGCACACACATGCATATCAAAGAAAACAAAAAAATGCATGTATCGAAACATGGAAGGCAGAAGAAATACTGAAGTAGAAACAGAAGGTGACAGAATTAGGGTTAATATACCAGTGATATCAACAGATGTAAATGGGATAAGATTCCCACATCAAGTGATAAAACAGTGTCCTATGCCAGGCATGGCAACACCTGGGATCCCAGCACTCAGGAGGCTGAGGCAGAAGGATTGCCATCAGTTTGAGGCCATCCTGGGCTATCCAGTGAGTGCAGTGCTATCCAGGCCTGAACTACATAGCAAGATCCTGTCTCAAGAAAAAACAAAAGAAAAACAAATGAACAAACAACACGATCCTATTTGTAGGCTGTATATAAGAGATACACCTTTACCAAAATAACTCAGAAAACTTTAAAAGATAGACCAAAGTACACCAGAAAAATACCAGCTTAATGTAACCATCAACCAAGTTTATATTAAAATAAAAATGTTATCACTAGGTGTAGTTGGTCCACACCTTGGGAGGCTGAGTCAAGAGGATCACAGGTTCAAGGCCAGCCTGCACAACTTTGGGAACTTGCCTCTAAATCAAACTTATTTATTTATTTTTGTAAAACAGCCTTCTTTGAAAACATCGGTTGCCATTCTTCCTAAATATATAAAATATATTATGAAATTATATTTTATAATTCTAATTTGTAATTTGTAACCCAAAGACGAAACAGATAAATCAGTGGTCATGAATAGAAAACCACGAATAGAATTCTCATTATGTATGAGAATTCAGTTTGTGTTTAAGGCAACATTTTATTTCTTTTTTGAAACAGGGTCTTGCTGTGTAGTGCAGGCTGGCCTCAAACTCACTATGTAGCCCAGGCTGGCCTCAAACTCACAGCAATCCTTCTGCCTCAATCTCCCAAGTGCTGAGATTACAGGCTTATGCTACTAGGCTTGGTTTAAAAAAAAAATTTTTTTTTGAAACAAGGTCTCACTGTGCAGTTCAAACTGGCCTTGAGCTCACTTTGTAGCCCAGGCTGGTCTCGAGCTTGCTAGGATTCTCTGGCCTCAGCCTCTTGAGTGCTGAGATTACAGGCCTGTGCCACCACGGCCAGTTTAAAAAAACATTTTAAACATATCACCTTGCCAGGCATGGTGATACACACCTGTAATGCCAGCATTTAGGAGGCTGAGGCAGGAGAATCACTGTGAGTCTGAGGCTAGCCTGAGCTACAATAGCAAGACATTGTCTCAAAAAGATTACAGAAAAAAGTTTTAAAGTTTTTTTCTTCTATTTATTTTTATTTTACTTAATTTAATTTAATTCAATTTAATTTTGAGATGGTCTTTTTGTATAGTTCAAACTGGCCCTGAACTCACTATGGCCCAGTCTGGCATCAAAATCGTGGTGACCCTCATGCTTCAGCTGTCTGAGTGGTCTTCTATTTTTGTAAAGTGACTTTTAAATTAGTAGAGAAAAGTGATAGTAAAATTGACAAACCACTGGGGGGAAAATAATGTGGGAACCCTACTATGCTCTAAATCAAAATAAATTCCAGATGGATAAAGGATAAACCCAGGGCTCTTAAATACATATAAACTTGACTATATAAAATCTACAGGCTTCTGCTTGGTTAGACATACTAGAAGGGCAAAGACAAACTAGGAGCAAGTCCTAACGTCACTTTTGGTGGCACACACCCATACTCCCAGCACTTGGAAAGTTGAGGCAGGAGGATGACTGCAAATTTGAGGCTGGCCTGGGCTACAAAGCAAGTTCAAGGGCGGCCTGAACTGCGTGGTGAAATCCTGTCTCGAAAAGACAAAAATCAATCAGCCAATCAATCAATCTCACCTTCATCTGGAAAATCCTAAAACAACAAGATACAGACTAAGTCAGGAATACAAACCAACAGTTTATCGAGAAATAGAAGTGGTTTTCAAAGTCCCAACTTCACTTATCATAAGAGAAACGCCACCTACAACAGTTGGGCTGCTGTGCTGCTCTTATCAGATTGGCAGAGATCAATGTGATAAGGCTAAGCACCAACCAGGGCTTGGGGAAACAGTCACCTCCAGAGATTGCTGCTTGAAAGTGAACTTGTTGCAATTTTGGGAGGGTGATTTGGCAATATGTCAAAATCCTTTGACCCAGAACTCAACTGCTTGGATATTTATTTATTTATTGTCTTTTTGAGACAAGGTCTCACTACGCAGTTCAGGCTGGCCTTGAGCTCACTTTGTAGCCCAGGCAGGTCTCAAACTCACAAGGATCTTCCTGCCTTCTGGTGCTGGGATTATAGGTGTTTCCCACCATGCTCAGTAACTGCTTGGATTTTTAATCCACACGTCTACACTCAAGTCTTTCAATTTACTTACTTATTTATGGAGACATTCTTGCCCTCACTCTATAGCCGAGGCTAGCCTTGAACTCCTAGTGATCCATTCTCCTGCCGCAGCCTCCCCAGTGCTATACTATAGTTGTGTACCACCACCCTTGGCAAAAGTCTTTCTATTTAAAATGACATGGTGGAACAGGTCTGTAGTCCCAGCCACTCAAGAGGCTGAGGCAGGAAGATCACTTGAGCCAAGGAGTCTTAAACAAGGTTGGACAACTTGGGGGGGGGGGGTTTCAACGCCAAACAAGTTTTCCAACCTGGATCAGTGAGAGTGTCCAAGAATCTGAGCACCCTTTCACCTGGTTTTTGCTTTCTGGTGCCTTAGTTCAGTGGGTCCCAAAACTCATGTGTACCAGAATCAACTGAAGATGAGCTGGTAAAATTGGAGGCTGCTGGGCCCGCTCTCCGATGTTCCAATTCTGTGGTCCAGGAAATGTAAGAACCTGCATTTCCAACATGTTGCAGGTGATGCTAGTGGTGCATGCGCCACACGGAGACCCAGCGACTCAGCCTATTAAGAGGAGTGGATGCGTAGAAGGGTGGGGGTCAACAACAGTCAGTTTAAAAAACCAGGTGTGGGGCTGAGGGTTTAGCTCAGCGGCATAAGTGCCTGCCTAACAAGCATGAGATTATGAGTTCGATCCCCGGTATCAAGAAAAAAAAGCCAGGTGAGGTGTCAGCACTCAGGAGGTTGGGGCGGGAGGATTGCTGTGAGTTCAAGGCCAGCTAGACCACAAAGTGAGTTTACTATATAGCAAGACCCTGTCTCAGAAAACAAAAAATAAAACACACACACACACAAAGACCAACTCTTTTAAGGAAGAAGAGAAAGAGACAGGTGGAGAAGGGTTGCGTTTCCTCCAGGACACCTGAGAAGCTTGTTAAGCTGGGGCTGTCTGGACCACAGTGCTTCTTCCAGGCCTGGACAGAGTCCTTCCTGACCTCTCAGAACCAAACGCAGCCAGGACACAGGTATCGGTCAGCTACTTCAGTGAATCCGTAGGCTTAGACAGGGACACATTAACCAAGACCTGACTTAGAAACGAAACTCAAAGCAAGGGCTGGGCATCCCCACTGCTCCACCATGGAGGCCGGGCCGAGATGGGCACAAGACTCTGTTCCTGCCCACTCAGGTGGAAGCCCTTTCTCCCGGAGACCTGGTGGTGCTGATTTTGGTGGAGAAAAATTTTCAACAAATAGTGTTGGGGAAACATACAAAGGAATGAAGTTGACGCTTACTTTATATAGTAAAAAACTAAATTATAAACAGATCAAGCTGGACCCGGTGGCACATATCTGTAATTTCAGCACTCTGGCAGGCTGAGGCAGGAGGATTACAAATTTGAGCCCAGCCCGGGCAGTTTAGTAATTTAGCCAGACTATGTCCCCAAATCTAAAAAAAAAATTAAATATCAAAATTAAAATTTAAAAAAGGGTTGGGATATAGCTTAATGTGAAGGCCTCCAGCTCAACAGCCACTATTACACACACACACACACACACACACACACAGTCACATGCACACACGTGTGATCAAACCTAAACCTAAGTGCTAAAGCTATAAAACTCTTCTTAGATGAACAACAACACGAAGTCCCTTAGACCTGAGAGCTGTAGTAAAATAAATTCTTACCCATCTGTGGCAAAATAAGAAAAATATTTGGTCTTTGTCCCTGATTCCTGGCAGAGCTCCTAAAAACCTTTGGAATTTCCTGAGTGACAGGAATATCTTGCTGTTCATAAGCAGCCTTTTCCAGTTATACCTGAGTTAATGCTCACTCGATAACTTAGGACAGGGCTCCTGGGTCGAGCTGGTCTCCAGAAAGACCAGGCGGCATTTGAAGGGAAGGAGGTTGGAGGCTGAGCTTCCCAGGAGCCCTTGAATAGTGAGATCTGGTAAGCTTCTGGCTGGAACACATCCACTATCCTGTGCAGTGCGACGCCACACCCCAGCTCTGCTGGCCACCAGGGACACCTCGGAACCTAGCCCCATGGGCCTCTGCCCCTGGCTAATCGTTTGTATTCTTTAGGATAAATTAGAAGTCAAGGGGGCCGGGGATTTAGCTCAGTGGCTTAAGCACCTGTCTGGCAAGTGCGAGGTCATGAGTTCGATCCCCGGTACCCAAAAAAAAAAAAAAAAATTAGAAGTCAAGGGTTCTCCTGAGTTCTGCGAGCCAGGCCAGTGAGTTACTGAAGCTTGGGAGGCCTGGCAGGACAGCGGCAGAGGGGACCAGGACCCTGTGACTAAGCCGTGGGCCAGGGTTTAGCCCTCACACTGTCAGGGCTGTGCGGACTCCTACAGGGTGTCAGAGCTGAACTTACCAAGGGCCAGCGCCACTGAGGATTGCTGTTAGCACAGGAGCTCTCTGGAACACCATGCTAACAGATGCAGAGAACTCTTCAGTTGCTAGACTCTTGGACCTTTTTCCAGTTTTTAAACTTCTCCAAACCTTAGTTTGTCTGTTTTTAAATCTCATGTAAATAAATGAAATCACAATCATTATTTTTTTATGCCTGACTCCTTCTTCTTCTTGGTTATCTGTTGTTTGTTTTGTTTTGTTTTGGTCTTTTTGAGACAGGGTTTCACCATGCAGTTCAGGCTGGCCTTGAACTCCCTTTGTAGGCCAGACTGGCCTCAAACTCACAGCAATCCTCTTGCCTTAGCCTCCCTAGTGCTGGGATTACAGGCATGTGCCACTATGCCTGGTTTTTGTTTTTGTTTTTTGAGACGAGGTTTCATTATATAGCCCAGGCTGGCCTCCAATTTGCAGCAATCCTGTCTCAGCCTCTTGTATGCTGGGAATACAGGGATGCCTGGCCGCTGAGCTAAATCCCTGGCCTGTCTGGCTTTTTCTAAACACAATATTTTTAAGATTCATCCATGTCATTATCAGAGGCAATGCTTTGTTCTTTTTCTTTGCCATGTTATATTATATACAAAATCACAGTTCATTTCCACTTACCTGCTATTGAGCATGTGAGTTTATTTCGTTTTTGGTTATCATACACAAAACTGCTCTAACGTTCTTGTAGAGGTCTTCCGCTGGTTATGAGCACTTTCTTGTGTCTGTGCAGCATAATGAGTACAATGTCAGCATGGTCTCAGAGTTGATCTTCGTTTAGCCTTAACAGATACTGACAAATGACTTTCCAAGCTACTGTTCTATTTTATTCTTCTGTCAACAATGTCTGACAGATCTGCTTAATTCTCAATCTTGCCGTATTTGCTATTGTTGATCATTTCATTTCAGCCATACTGAAAGGAACATATTAATATCTGTTTATTTATTTTGGTTTCTTTGAGACATGGTCTTACTATGTAGCCCAGGCTGGTCTCAAATTCACAGCAATCCTCTTGCCTTAGCCTCCTGAGTGCTGGGATTCCAGCCATGTGCCACCCCTGGCTGTAACTTTTAATTTCTTAAAATTTTTATTTAAAACTTGTTTTTTATCTAAAAAGGCCAGTCTATGGATGCTAAACTTTTGAGAAATCTTCAGGACTCTTCCAAGTTTCCAGAAATTCCCAGAGGACGTGTGGGTGTGTTTGCCTGTGTCCGCCTGTGTCCGTGTGCGGTCCCAGATGGATGCTGCTGAGGTCCCGCCCTCCCAGCCTTGGAACAGACCCTTCATTTCCCCAGGAACAGGAAAGGTTTAGATGGGATCCCACGGGGAGATGCTTCTCATCACCAGCAACATCTGGGGAACATCTGGCTAGCCCATCCTGGGCAGGCAGATGCTCTGCTGGAGAAAACATAGCAGGTTTTTTTTTTTTTTTTTTTGGTACTGGGGATTGAACTCACGACCTTGCACTTACCAGGCAAGCACTTAAGCCACTGAGCTAAATCCCCAGCCCAACATAGCAGTTATTTAATTATATTTTTTCTCTCTCTTCTTCTCTTAATCCCATTGATACATGAGAAAGAAACTCCCAACCTACTAGATGTCCAGTAGGCGTTTGTGTTCTCTGAAATCAAAGAATCAATTTTAGGAACAACAGAGGCTAAGAGCAGAAACACATTTATTGAAAGAAAGAAAGCTTCTGTCTGAGAGAGACAGAAGGGGTCCCGATTGGTTGCCAAGGACCCCACCTTTTCTGGGGATTTTCGTAGTGCAAAACCATGAGGTTAGGCGGTTCCAAGGTGGGGAAAATAGGAACTCGAAAGGCAGGCGTGCATGAGGTCAGATAGAACTATTGTCAAGCCAATAAGATTATGAGTCTAATTGCTCAGGTAAATTGATTAATCAGGAACAAATAGAGAAGTGGGTCTTGCAGCATGCGGGCATAAATACATACAGAACTGGGGCTTTTTCTGTAGAGGGCTGGATTAGTAGGTCTTGCTGGCTTCCTCAAGGAGCTCCACACCTATTTAGAATATCAATCCCTGATGTTTATACTTAGGGTGTGGTTGTATTTGCTTTGCCTTTTGTCTTGAGATCTGGTCCACAGTAGAGGTGTTTGTCTTCGCCAAGGTTGCAAGGCATCTGGGCTTCTGCACTCCTGGGCCGGCCCAGCCCTGTCTGACTGCGTAGAATATTTTACTTAACACAGCTGCCTATAACACCATTCCTCCTTGGGCTCCCTGCTCTAAGTCAGAACTCTGTGGAGTCCCTCGCCGGGTTTCTCTGCTGTCTGGTTTTTCCACTCTGCAGCCCAGCAAGATATGGAGGCAGCTTGGGT
This sequence comes from Dolichotis patagonum, assembly GCA_004027295.1. Lineage (NCBI taxonomy): Eukaryota > Metazoa > Chordata > Mammalia > Rodentia > Caviidae > Dolichotis > Dolichotis patagonum. Next base: position 63,930 of record PVJX010002371.1, read on the forward strand.
CTCACCTGTGAGATCTCCAGGGCCCAGGCTCCTTATCAGCAAGCATCTTCAAAATCTAGTCCAGAATGACGCGGCAGGTGGGGTTCTCTGGTTCAATGTCCCCATTCTACAGATGGAAAGAGGGAGTTTGGGAAGGAAAACCAAAGTAAAACACCATTTCTAGTCACAGAAGCCCCTTTCTGCTGGAAAGGGAGACAAGCAGAAAGGCAGGCAGAGGAAAGGAAAGGGTCCTTGGGACTAGCAAACTCTGCAGCCTACAGCCTGCAGCTGCAGGCAGAGCATAACTCTCGCCAGCTCTGTAGATGTTTTCTTTCTTTGGTGGTACTGGGGGATTGAGCCTTAGGAATTCACATGGAGTTACATCCAAGCCCTTTTTAAAAATTTTCGATTTGTTTTGTTTTCTGAGAGTCTTGCTTTGTAGTTCAGGTTTGCCTTGAACTCACTATGCGGTTCAGACTGGCTTTGAACTCATGGAGCTCTTGCGGCCATGACCCCCAAATGCTGAGATTGTAGGCATGCACCACTACTCCCAGCTCCTTTTTAAATTTTGAGACAGATCCACGGGATAAATCACTGAATTGCCCAGGGCAGGTCTGAGTTTGGGGCCCTCCTGCCTCAGTCTCCTAGAGTGCTGGTATTATAGGCGTGCACCACCGTGCCCTGGCGGCTTTGGAGATTTTTAAACTCCTTCCCAACCATGCTGTAGTCGAGAGATACAAGTGGTGAGCTGCAGATCCTTCCAGGGCCACACCAGCTTCCCTTGCATCCAGACCCTGGACACCTTGCCTACAATCCCCAGGTAGGCATGCCCAAGGCGCCCAGAAGGACAGGCCCCTATCTTGCCCAGCCTGTGTTTCACCTGTTCCCCCTAGAAGGCAAAGGGCGAAGAGCGGCCTGACACTTTCTACACACGATGGCTGCAGAGGGCCCCTCACCATTAATGGCCTCCACCCCCACGGGACAGGTCACCTCACCCTCTCTGGGAAGACAGTCCTCATGTAGGACATCAGAATGACCTAGAATGCAGTGAGAGCAGATGGAGGGTGGGAGAGGGCATCGTAGGGAGGGTCCCTGGAGGAGGCAGTGCAGGCGGAGCTCAGGAAGAGCAGTGTCGGTACGGGACAGCAGGCTCTGAGGATGCCACAGCAGGTGTGCATGTTACTCCACTCTGGGGATGGGGAGAGGCAACTGTGGAGAGGTGGCCCGAGTTCCAGAGACTCAAAGGGAGCAGAGTCTCTGCCCTGGGCACCGCTGTTCAGGCCCACGGTGACCTTCCCTCCCCTGCGTTCACAGGTTCACGTCCAGCCCCGGTGGACTTTATGGAGGACCAGAGCGTGGGAGCCCGCGTGGACTGAATCTCAAC
>PVJX010002371.1:65392-131017 GCA_004027295.1 Dolichotis patagonum
AGAGTCCGCGGGGCGGGCGGGGCCGCCTCGCCTGGCGGGGTGGGGGCGGGGCCGGCGGGGGGGCGGGGCGCGGGCGGGCGCCTGGCGCGGGCCGGGCGTGCGTCAGCGCCGTGAGTCCCGGAGTTTTCCACTGACGAGGAGGGCGGAGCGCGGGCGGGGCCCGGCCGCCAGTCGCCCGCTGCCCGCCGCAGCCGCCGGACGCGGGACCGAGGGGCGGCCGCACGGACGGCGGAGCGCAGCAGCCGGGCGCGAGGAGTGCTGGGTCGCGGCCGACGGGGTGGCGGAGCGCAGGTGAGCGTGGGACAGGGGCGGGCGGCTGGAAGGGGGCAGGGGTCGTCCCGGTGGAGAGCGCCGCGGCGCGGCCGGGCTGTTTGTTCCCTGGCACAGGGCGGGCGCCGGGACCCGGCTGGAGTGCGCAGCCCGGAGGCAGGCGTCAGGCCCCGTTTCCCCGCGCCCTGGCAACCCGCGCTGTCCCGGTGCTCCGAAGCGTCCCCGGCAGGTGGCGGGGAGCGGGGCGCGCATCCACTGGCGATGTTCCTTCTGACCCAGTTGCCTGGGAACTTTTCACAAGTTTTTTGCTTGGCCAGAGCAGGTGACAGCGGTCGCCTTCCTCCTTTAGCTCCCCTGGGGCGGGCAGGGCGCCCCCGGCCGGCGGGGACAGGGCGGGATCAGGGATGCGCGCGGCTGGGTGAGTCACAGACCCCGCGAGGGAGGCCCGGGGGAGGGGCGTGTAGTGCGCTCACCTGTTTGACAGTCACCGTCACAACAGAGGCCACCGCCGTGAGTCACGGGGCGCAGCTACACAGGCCACCCGCGGCCACTTGTAGGTCCTCTCCCACGCACTGCTGTTCCCTCCTTTGCACGTACTTACTCTCGGTCCTCAGTTTCCCCTTCCCGGGGGCCTTTTCCCCGTCACGCAGTGCTGCGATGCCCACACCCACGCAACAGCCACACACTTAGTCACTCCTGCTCCCGGTACGGTGACACATAGCCAAGCCCACACTCCCGACGCTGCCCACCCAACACCTCCACTGCAAGTCTCACAGTCCTGGGGATAGTAAGGAACTCGTCACTTTCCGCCCCCAAACCTTTGACAGCCCTGCTCTCTTACAGTTCCACGCCTGAGTCGCCAAGTCCACCACCTTTTTCCTGTGCCCTTGTTCGGTCATCTCCTTCGGCTCTGGCATCACTGGCCAACAGGTCACACCCCATCCCGTCCTGGTGCTGAGCCATCTTTTAAAAATGCAAATCTGTTATTGTCACTCCCTACGTAAATCCTCCCATGGCTTCCTGTGCCCTCGGGCCAAAGCCTGCCCTGTTGCCCCTGGCCCTGCCCCTCCTCCACACTTGACTGGCTGTCCCAGCTCCCCAGCCGCCCATTCTGCTGTGCTCTGTCGGGACTCTTCCTACAGACCTGACTCCACCTCCACACGTACCTTCCTGCCCCTCCCCCAACCCATTACCCCTACTATCCGGCGTCCCCCCAACTCACCCTTCAGGAGAGCAGCCTTGTAAGTCTTGCGCCTTGTGTGCCCAAATGTCTACCACCGATTTTGTCGTGTTAGGGGAGTTCGGTAACTATTGCATTTTCGAATGAATGAAGGCAGGAAGGAGGCCTGGATTAGGTAGAATCACACATTCTCGGGTTCAGTTTCCCTACTGCGGGAGCAGTGTCATTTGCAAACATTAGATGGCTACCCGGTGCCAGGACCTAGAGTCTGGGCTGAAGAACTGTCCCCTCCCTCAGATCACTTTGTGAGGAATGGATGGGGGAGGGGTGTGCCAGTGCTTCCTGTCTGCTCTCTCTGGGCTGCTGAGGCAGTTTGATTAGTGGGGACCACTTTGCTTGGAGGTGTTTTTCCCACATCTCAGGAGTAATTCTGGAGGGCCTGGGGTCATGTGACCCTAGGTGTTGGAAGGAGGGACTGGCCAAGGCCTGGGGTTTTGAGGTTAAAGGACACATTCTTGAGATTCCTGGAGGGGAGTGGAAGCAGCGAATGGTGCCCCCTCCCTAATATCTACTGTGGTTGGGAGTTGGGGCAGTGGTCGAACTGTTGAAGTGGGCAGAGAAGTTGATGTGACTTTTCCGGAGATGGCCTCCCCCTCTCCCAAACAGCCGTTGGTTACTTGGTGCCTGGAGTGAGGTGGCCTTTCCTGGGTTCACAAAGTGTGTGTAGTCAGTTGGCGGCCAGTGGGCTGGGAAGGCGTCCCCGTGGGCTGTCAGCATCTGTGTGTGATGGCAGGAGGCCCCAGTCAGATCCCGGAAGAAGCCTGGTTTTCTTTGATTCAGTGCCTGTCTCCCGGGCTCCTCCGGGGGTGTGGTATTTCTGTTGGAGCCAGCTCCTGGGAATTGCTTTTCCTTCTTCCAGGACCCTAGGAGGGGGTTGTACTCACCCTGGGAACAGTGCCACAGTCAGGATCTTGATTCCTGGGTAGCTGCTGAGGGCCCCTCCCCCGCCCTCTGACTCACTGTCTGACACTTTTCTTGGACTCTTTCACTATCTTTCATTCCCTTTTTCTGCCTTGGCCTTCTCTCTCTGCTCAGTCTTTCTGTCTCAGCTGCCTCTGCTTCTGTCAGCCCCTATATCTGCAGGTAGGACAGAGGAGCATGAGATCAGGAGCTCTCCTTGCTTTTCTTGCCCCATGGAGAAAAGTAATTTCTCATTTGATTCCACATCTGTAGATCCTAAGAGATTCATCATTTAAATCTGAAGCAGGACTGCAGTCTTTGTGTATCTTGTGTATCTGTTTCTTGTGTGCAGCTTTGTGTGCACTCAACCTTAGTGTCCTGTAGATATCCCAGACCCAGAGCCCCAGTGTCCGTCCTAAGCCTGCTCTCTTGGTATCTTAGTCCCTTTGCTCCTTAGATGCTTGCACTGGTGCTTCCTGCAACCTTGAACAACCTCCCTCTTCTCTACCCTCGGAGCCATCTTTTTTGATAGTATTCTTGGTGGAATCCTCTGGCACAGGCTAGGAGGGGGCAGGCATGTGCGCCACCACCCCCAAATTAACTGCTGGGAGCAGGAGAAGGTCACATTGAGACCTTGTGTGCATAAAGAATGCCTCCGCGTGGATACTTGAGATGCAGGCTGGCCTGCTCACTTCTGACCTCGTCAGGCACTCTCTCTGCCAGGCCCTTTTCTAGGCACAGGCACATTTGGCCAGGCAGAGCTGCCGCAACCTTGTGAGGTTGACAGGCAGTGAGGCCATTGCACTGTGGTCAGATAAGGCTGTGATGGAGAAATTCCAGGGCCTTTGGGAGCTGTCTTTCTTAATTTGGGCTCCTATAACAAAAACACCACGGTGTGGGTGACTTAAAAGTTTATTTCTCATGTTTCCAGAGGTTGGGGTGGGTGTCCAAGATCAAAGTGCTCATCTGGTAAGGGTCCCTTCCCGGTGTGCAGATGGACAATTTGTCTTTGTCCTCCTGTGGTGGAGAAAGAAGCTGTCTCCTATTCATGGTCTATCACCTCCCAAAGCCCCACCTCTGCACACTATTACACTGGGAGTTGGGGTTCAAGGTAGGAATTTTCGAAGCCTAGAGGGTCAAGGGGGTAGGGTAGAGGACTCAGGATATCTTTTTGGAGGTGACTTTGGAAAGGAAACTAGGTTTTAGTTTGTGCAAATACCAAGAGGTGGGCAGGACAGAGCCATTAGGAAAACAAGTTCAGCTGAAGTATGGAGAGAGGCGTGTGGAGTCTTGCAAGATGAGTTTGGAATGGAAGAAGCAGTGGTCAGGCTTATTTCAGCTGCTCAGAACTCTGGAGCCTAAGGGCAAGCTTTCCCCAGGGAAGCTGTTCTGAGGATGGGAATGGCAGGTGGATGTTTGTCTTAGTATCATCATCATTCTGATTGCCTAGTAAAGAACAGCTGGAGGAAAAGGCTAAGCGCAGAGAAGCAAGGGACAGGAGTTGCAATGGTGGGGACAGAAACATGTTTAATTTTCTTTTTGTGTTAACAATTTTTTAAGGATCAATTTTGCATAGATCCACTGATTTCATTAGAGGACTTGGGGGTGTTTTCTGGCAGACCTGGGGAGTGAACCCAGAGCCTTGGAACATGCTAGGCAGGCTCTGTACTGCAGGGTTCATCCCCAGTAGGTACAGAAACATAAGGGTAACGAACTTCCCTTACATGGTGATAGGGGTCCAATCCACATCTTCATGTATACTAAGCAAGTGCTCTACCCTTGAGCCATTGTACCCCCAGCCCAAGCTTTAAAATTAATGATATATGGAAGGCATAAAGTATATGAATCTTCGCTGCACCTCTAGATGAGTTTTTGGTTTTAGGCACTCATATAACCACCACCTAGACCAACATGGAACATTTTTACCCTTACCCTGAAAATTCCCTCATGACTCCCTGTTAATTGTATGCCCCTTTCCCCTGGGAACCACCATTCTAACTTGTGTAGTTTCTCCTTGGTTTTGCCTTTTCTTGAATTTCATGTACATATATTTTGTTTCTGGCTTTTTTTCACCCAACATAATGTCTGTGAGATTCATTTGTGTTGTGTGTATCTAGGAGCTCATTCTTTTTCCACACATTCACAGAACACTTAATGCTGTCAGAAGAATTTGACAGGTGTTCATATAAACACTCAAGCCTTCTGAGGTTTTAAACAAGGAATTGGGGACACAGGTGTAAAGGAACTTGCACAGGATCACCCAGCCGCTTCATAGCCATGCTAGGGGTTGCATCGCAGGCATTCTGTTCTGGAGCTGAGGTTCTGATGCGACACTGGATGGCCTTCAGGATACCTGCTAAGTCTGTGCCTGGCCTTGTGTGGATTAAGTGATGTATGTGAACACCCAGGACTGAGGGCCTGGATGTAGATGGAGGGTGAGAAAGGAAGGAGTTGAGGGTGGCTGCAGGTTTCTGGCTTGAGCAACTGGGTGGGTGGCAGTGCTGTTACTAAGATAGGAAACACAGGAAGAGGAACAGATGGCATGGGGGGTGGGGAGCAGAGACAAGGGGTTCAGTTGGGGGCCTGTGGAATTGTATGTTTCCAGGGGAAGGCCAGGCAGACACGCAGAGTGAGCAGTTGGTTCTAGGGGTCTCCGACTGGGCATGCTTAGGGAGAAATTCAGCACCCAATCTATGGCATTGGAATTGGGGGGCAGCCTGGGGTACCCCATGGGACTGTGGTGGGAACAGGATGTGTGCTGTTTGTCCATGTTGTGTGTTTCCCTATGTCTGAGTGTCCCTGTGTGTGTATGTGTGCCTGACTCTGCATTACCAAACCCCCATCTCCTGGGAGAACCCATAGGTCAGCTGGGAGCTAAGTTGTTTTTGTTTGTGGTTTGACCCTGGGAAGAGGGTGCCGAGCCTGAGAAACTACCCCCGGAAACACCTGTGCAGCCTCTTCCCCCAGCCCAGGGTGGGAGGGGATGGCTGAGATGGGAGATTTTCTTCTTGTGCTTGCTTGGGGGAGGCTGGCCCTTGGGGGAATTTTTACTGAGTTAAGCTGTTGACAGCACATGCCCCAGGATTCTGGGACTCGTGGGAGGATGGAGATGGGATGTTTGGAAAGGACACTTAAGTGGGGACAGCTTTCTGGTTGGTTTTCCTTGTTATCTGTTTCTTGTGATGGCAGGGGGGAAGGGCTCCCCAGCTCTGAGGCCTCTCCTTTCCCCTTCCTCCTGGCTACCTTGTGGAGGTTCAGTGGAGATCCAGCACTCAAGGTAGCTACTCAGCCACAGAGCGAGAATATCTCTGCTCAGCCCTCAAGATGGAATCCCTGGGGTTCCCAAGTCTGGGAAGGGGTTTACATGCTGAAGTATTCAGGGAAGGAGCCCAGAGTCCCAGCACTCAGATGAGGCCAGCCTGGCTCTGGAGGTGCTGGCTGCATTCTCCTGAGGGCTGAGATCCCCAGAGGGCTAATCCTGACTGAGGCTTTTCCTAGAGTGCTACATGTCAGACGCTATAGACCAGGGAGATATGAGGCATCATTTTAGGTAGTTAGTTGCATTATTAGAGATTTTGATTTTATTTATTTGTGTTTGTTTTTTAAAGACAGTCTTACTAAATGGCCAGGCTGGGTTTGAACTTAGGATCCCCATGCTTTAGCTTCGCAGAGTTCTAGAATTACAGAAGAACGCCACACCTGGCTTGAGGTTTGTTTTTTTAAGTGGAAAAATAACTTCCGTGTGAGGTTAATTTAAACCGGCCAGATACTAGACTGCTGGTAGAAGGCAAGACGGGTGAATTTTAAGATCCGATAAAGGGCCCCGGTCACAAGCAGGCCTAGAGGCAGGGGACTTTTCTCCCTGTGCATGTGGGGGTTTCTGAGGGAAAGTCTGAGAAGCTCCACCACAGGCAGGAGGAGTAGGAAAGTCCTGCCCTGCCTGGGAACGGAGCGGTGGAGGGAACCTGCCTGTTCCCCAGAGTGGGTGCCTGGTCAGCCTGCCTGGAGCCAGCTGCTGCTGTAGGGCAAGGTGGTGGGTCTTGGTGGGGGTGTGGAGCAGGGAGGAAGCAGAGGCACCATCTGAGGGCTGTGCGCTGTGCAGACAGCCTCGCAGATGCGAGCATTGTGAATCACCCTTTAAGTGAGTCAGCTCCTAGGATTCCTGTCGTGGAGTGAGCGGGGCCAGGCTGAATGAGGTCTGCTGGTCCATCTGTCTGTCTGCCTCCCGCCCTTGCCTGCATGGATGTGTGGGTATATGGTAGGAACGCGCCTGGCAGTTTGCTGGGAAGTCCCTGGCAGAGGTTTGGGGAGTTGAAGGTTCTGGGATGTGGATTTGCACATGTTCAGGAGAGAGACGGGGTGGCTGGAGCTGAGGGCCCCGGCAAGGAACTGACAGTTGGGAGGGCCTGTGGGGAGAATGGTTGGTGGTCATGGCTGGTAAGCTGCCCAGGGTCAGCTTGCTGTTACTACCCGACTGCTACCGAATACTCTGAATCTCGTTCCAGGCTGACTGTCCCCAGCTCCCCAGAGGACCCTTGTCCCACCATGACTGGACCGCTAAAGAGGAAGTTTGACCAGCTGGAGGAGGACTCTTCTTCGTTCTCCTCTGCCTCCTCTGGCAGTCTCTCTCGGTCCTGCTCTCCGAGCTCTTCCATCTCCCCTGCCTGGGACTCTGACGAGGGCAGCCCCTGGTGTCAGACACCCCTGCCTGACCGGGACTTCTGTGGCCCCCAAAGTTTCACCCGTGAGTCCTCTCCCTAAGATCCCCACCATCCTCTTATCTTCCTTCCTGAAATGAAGTTGGGAGGCCCTGGTCAGAGCCATTTCAGCCTCTGGAGGATCAGGTCTGGAGCTGTGGTTCCTTACAGGGTCCTGCTCTGTCTCGATGAAGTGGTCACTGTGCCACCTGTCCCAGGACACTTGGGCACAGCTGAGTTGCCTTTGGCCTTGGGAGTGGTGATGCTGCTACTCCTTGGAGTGGCCCTGGGGCGCCTGCTCTGCCCCTCCCTTCTGTTGCAGTTTCATTTCTCCAGTGTGCGCCCCACCCGCCTCCAAACCAGGCTGAGCAGGGCCACGCCCCACACATCCCTGCCAGGCCGGACCCTCTGTCAGTGCCTTTGCACTGAGAAAGGATTTCTGGGTTTTTTTTTTTGAGACAGGGTCTCAAAAAACAAGCTGTGTAGTGGAAGCTGGCTTTGAGTTCACTATGTAGCCCAGGCTGGCCTTGAACTCTTATGTCAATCCTCCTGTCAGCCTCCAAGTGCTGGGATTATAGGCATGTGCCACTGTGCCCCTCTGTTTAACTTCTTAATGTGTAGTGTGTACATACATATATATGTATATACATTATACCTTTAAAACATTATACCTTTAAAACATACTTATATGTACATTATGCCTTTAAAACATACTTTCTTGGGCTGGGGATTTAGCTCAGTGGCTTAAGCGCCTGCCTGGCAAGCGTAAGGTCGTGAGTTCGATCCCCGGTACCAAAAAAAAACATACTTTCTTCAGTGATGGTGACTGAACCCAGGGCCTTACCACGGAGCTGCATTCCTAGTCCTTATTCAGTTTTTTTATTTTTATTTTTATTTTTTTTTGGTACCAGGGATCGAACTTGTGACGTCACACTTGCCAGGCAGGCACTTATGCTGCTGAACTAAATCCCCAGCCCCTTATTTAGTTTTTATTTTCAGACAGAGAGGCCTTATATTGCCTAGGTGGAACTTAAACTTAGTGATCTTCCTGCCTCAGGCACCCAAATGCCTGGAATCACAGGCATATGCCTCCGTGCCTGGCTTAAATAACTTTCAGCACATAGCCTCTAACAGTACAAACTAAAACATTTTAGAAGAGAAACTCAGGTAACTGGGTACAACAGTATGAAGTGGAAATATATGATCTACAATCCCAGCACTCAGAAAGAGGCAGGAGGATTGTAAGCCCAAGGCCGGGCTGGTTTATGTAATGAATTTAAGGCTAATGTGGGCTATATAGTGACACCCTATCTCAAAAACCAAAAAGAAAAAGAGAAATAGAAAACTGCCAATATTTGTCCAGTTTATAAAAATACAGGTACATGTATTAGTGTATGTATAGAGAGCTTAGTAATCAGAATATAATCAGTGACTTATAAAGAGAAGACTGTTATAAGCCTGTTGTAAAACACAGAAGCTATAAAGGAAAAGATAAATATGTACTTTTGATTATGCAATCCTTAAAAATCGTGTGAAGCTGGGAAGGATGGTACATACCAGTAACCCCAGGACTTTGGGAGGCTGAGGCAGAAAGATTCCAACCTTAAGCCCAGCCTCAGTGACTCAGTGAGACATCATCTCAAAATAATAATTTTTGAAAAGGCGGAGGATGCAGCTCAATGCTAAGGGCCTGGTCCAGTCTGCAGTACTGCCCTCCACATGAATCGTGTGTAGGTTGGGAATGTGGCTCTTGGGTTTAGTTCCTAGCACCAGACACAGAAATACATACATACATTCATTTATGAAATGCTGTAAGAAAAGTGAAAGACAAAAATTATTGGCCGGGGATTTAGCTCAGTGGCTAAATCCGCCACTGAGCGGGAGGTCGTGAGTTCGATCCCCGGTACCAAAAAAAAAAAACCAAAAAAACCAACAAAAAAATTATTGTACACGCACATATCTTAAACAAAACAAATGATTATCATCCCTAATATATAATTAATAATGAGAAAGCTGTCCAGGGACCTGTGTGGCTGATGTGGGTGGTAAGATGTTTAGTCTCATAAATGCTACCAGGATGGACTGGGAAATGGCTATAGTAAGCATGGCCGGCCTGGGTTTCCCCAGGCCTGACCCCAACTGGGAGATCTGTCTCTGTCGGGGTGTGTGGAGGGGTGAGGGAATCTGAGGAGAGGCAGCCGCGTGGTCTTCTTGAATTGTAATTAGTCCCTTGTTCCTTCCCTGCTTCCAGCACTGTCCATTCTGAAGCGAGGTCCTCGAGCACGCCCAGCCCGTGTCGCCTTCGACGGCATCACCGTCTTCTACTTTCCAAGGTGCCAGGGTTTCACCAGTGTGCCCAGCCGAGGAGGATGTACTCTGGGCATGGCCCCTCGTCACACTGCCTGCCGTCGTTTCTCCTTGGCCGAGTTTACCCAGGAGCAAGCCCGGGTCCGGCAAGAGAAGCTCCGGCAGCGCTTGAAGGAGGAGAAGCTAGAGACGCTGCGTAGGAAGGTAGGGTGACCCCTGTCCCCCGGCAGCACCCAAGATCCTGACCTCTGGGTACCAGCCGCGAGTGGCGGGGAGCACACTCAGGGGCACCAGTCAGCTCCATTGCCCATGGATGTGTAGGCTGTCAGGGTGCCTGGGCTTGGAGCCTGAATCCATCTGACTTCTGGGAGGGGAGTGACATGGGAGGACCTGTCTTTGCAGTGTCCTGGCTACGCACACAGAGTACCACAGTGCCTAGTGTGTAGTGGACACTCGGGAGGGTGTTCTGTATCTGCTTCTCACATCTCTTTCCCATGGGTGCAGCTTTCTGCAGCTGGGCTCCCAGAGACAGAGGCGGGCCAGCCCCTCACAGTGGACACCATCGATGATGTTTCAGTGGAAGAGGACTTGGCAGCGGCTGTAGCAAGTGGCCAGCTGCAGGAGGTGAACTTCTTACAGCCCTACCCAGCACGGCAGCGGCGGGCTTTGCTGCGGGCTTCGGGTGTGCGAAGAATCGACCGTGAGGAGAAGCGGGAGCTGCAGGCACTGCGGCAGTCCCGGGAGGACTGTGGTTGTCACTGTGACAGGGTCTGTGACCCTGAAACCTGCAGCTGCAGCCTGGCAGGCATCAAGTGCCAGGTGTGGTGGCGAGTGAGCTGGGAAGGGGAGCCCAAGTCTGCTGGGTCATCATGTTTCCAGGGTCCTCACTCCACCTGTGTTCTCTCTGCAGATGGACCACACTGCCTTCCCCTGTGGCTGCTGCAAGGAGGGCTGTGAGAATCCCAAGGGTCGTGTGGAGTTTAACCAGGCACGAGTGCAAACCCACTTCATCCACACACTCACCCGCCTGCAGCTGGAGCAGGGTGTGGAGAGCTCTGGGGAGCTGGAGGCCCCTGTGCAGGGCAGCCTGCCCAGCTCCTGTAAGCAGGCCCTAGTCTCCACGTTCCCGCTGGCCAAGCCTCCTGTGAGCAGCGAGCTGGGAGACAACAGCTGCAGCAGCGACATGACCGATTCTTCCACTGTGTCTTCGTTGTCAGGCACCAGCGAGGCCCCAGACCACCCCAGCCACTCAGGCCTGCCTCGCTCTGCCTGCCAGCCTGGCATGGATGATGACAGCCTGGCTCGGATCCTCAGCTTTAGCGACTCGGACCTCGGTGGGGAGGAGGAAGGGGATGAAGCAGGTGTGGGGAACCTGGACAACCTCAGCTGCTTTCTCCCGGCTGACATCTTTGGTACTGGAGACGCTGTTGGGCTGGCCAGCTGGACCCACAGCTACTCAGGCTCTAACCTCATGTCTGGCGTCCTGGATGAAAATGCCAACCTTGATGCCAGCTGCTTCCTAAACAGTGAAGGCAGCCTTCCTGGCACGTCAGTGCCACCCAGCGTGGATGCTGGCCAGAGCAGCTCAGTGGACCTCAGCTTGTCTTCCTGTGACTCCTTCGAGCTGCTCCAGGCTCTGCCAGATTATAGTCTGGGACCTCACTACGCCTCCCAGAAAGTGTCTGGCAGCCTGGACAGCCTCGAGGTTCCACACTGCCCTGTGCCTGGCCTCTCCCCGGCTATAGACTCCAGCACGTGTTTCCTGGAGTCCCTCATGGGCTTGTCTGAGCCAGCTGCCGAGGTCCTGGCTCCCTTTATCGACAGCCAGTTTGAGGATGCTGCCCCAGGGTCTTTGGAGCCTGTGCTGGTGTGAGGACCAGGCTGCCTTTTCCCTGCCCCAGGAGCCCAGTGCTGCTTTTTTGTGATTTTGGGGCTCCCCAAGGTCTGTGTGTATCAGTCTCCCATTGGCTGGCCCAGCCACAGGCACTCCTGGTTTCACGCAACGCGGAATTTATTTATTTTTATGGACTCTTCCATGCAGAAGAGGGTGGGGAGGGGTTTCGCCATTCAGCCCTGGTCCCTCCACCCAGTGCTCTTCTGCCTTCACAGCGTGTGCCAGAAAGAAGACCCCTTTGGGTCTCTGATGTTCCTAGCCCAAAGAGGGCAAGGCAGAGCTAAAATCAGCCACTGATGGCTTCCCGTTTGCTCTGAGCCCCAGACCCATGGGTGGCTGACCCTCTGGACTGTGAAGACTAATTTATTTCCGTAATTTATTGGGCAGCTGAGAACGGCTCTGGCTGGTGCAGTGCTAGGGGTGAGGCCCTCTTTGTGCTGCACCCTGCCTTGCTCCACTGGGCTTCAATGGAGACCAAAGTGGATCAGCATCCTGTGGTCTCCGTTGTCAGCTGCCTGATTCCTGGGTGGCTGAGCCAGCGGGGCTGGGCTGACCGCCATGACCAAAACCCCTTCTGCCCTTTCCAGCCCCTCTGCTTCTTGCCCTCTGGCCATCTCCCCTCTCCAAAGGCCAGGGACACAGGAGGCAGGCCCAGGAGAGTAGCAGGCTTGTCTCATGGCTGTAGCATGCCCGGGCCATGTCTCAGGCTTTCCGGGCCAGTTGGCGAGGGTAGCTCCTAAGGGCTCTCATGCCCTTTGTTTGCTTGTACTGAATTTTGCATCCAATTTTATATTGCCCCTAAGTATCAGAACTGTAATTTATTCATTTCTCTGTGTGTCTGTGCCAAGAAGCCCAGGCTCTGGCTGCTCCTGGCCCAGCAGCCTTGCCAGCCTGGGTGTCTGGGAACACATCGTACCTGACCCGACAGGTACCAATAAAGAGGCTCTATTTTTAACAGTGTGGTCTGCATTGGTGGGATGGGGAGCAGGGCACATCTCCGGGAGTTGGGTGAGTGTGGAGGACGGCCGTGCAGGCATCGTGGACACTGATTGAGGCTGCGTCTTGAGCCAGAAGGGGTACACAGTGGATGGGGACTTCTTCCAGAAAGGCCAGTCAGCTTGGAGGCCGGCTGGGCAGATGGAGCAGTTCTCTGGATTAACCCACTGCTATCCAGTGGTCATCTGGGGTAGCAGTAGGGAACAGCAGCAAGTGCTGCTCTAAGATGGGGGGCTCTGCTCGGGGTGGGTAAGGATACCCTTGTTTTTGTGGACACACAGCCTCAGGGGCCCCAGCCCAGAGGGTAAAGTCACTGGCAGGCAGAGCAAGGCAGTGGGGATGTGGCTGGTGAGGACCTGGCCTAGGAAGAGCACCTGTGGTCTCTGGGGACTGGAGTACCGGAAGCTGCAAACCCTCATCCATCTTCACTAGCCAGACCTGTCTGACCTGTCCCTGGCAGGCCAGGTGGGCTGTGGTCCAGAAGAGCAGGCCGCAGCCTGCCCCAGGGAGCCCTGGTCTGCAAGTTGGAGGAGGCAGCCCCACTTTCCTCCCAAGGAGAGGTCGTTTGTTCATGAAGGTGCAGGGAGAGGGCACCAGCAAGAGACCCTTGCTGTGCTCAGACCCTCTGCTTAAGATGGGCTATCCTGGGTGTGCTCCTCAGGCGTGGATGAACTGTAGGCTCAGAGCCCAGCTCACTCACTACCCTGGGAGGTGACTTAGGCAGATTACCTGCTCTGTGTCCATGTTCTCTCAGTACTGTGCAAATAATGAGCTTGGGTCACACATGCAAAGCACTTAGAAGAGCAGCTGGAACACGCAGGACCTGTGCCCACGTGAGTAACTGCTGTTGTCCTGTTTCTGCTGCAGTCCTGTCACCCTTTAGGTATTTGCCTCTGCACAAGCTTGGGCAAGACCCCATGATCACAGTAGTGGCCATTAGAGGACTCATGCCTTGGCGTCTGGCCTGTAGTAGGATAGCTGTCCCTAGAGACTGCTCAGCCTTATTTCTTTATTTTGTCTTTTTGAAACAGGGTGTCTCTATGTAGTTCAGGCTGGCATAAATTCACTTTGTAGCCCAGGCAGCCCTCAAATTCACATCGATCCTCCTGCCTCAGCCTCCCAAGTGCTGGAATTGCAGGTGTGCATTATCACACCTGTCAGCCTTCTGACAGTGCAGAATCCAGGTGTTGTCCTGTCTTTTCCCTCTTCCCTGGTGCCTAGAGATCCCTGTGCAGAAACAGTTCAGCAGGCATAATCCAAGGGCCCGGAGAGTCTGATATCCTCAGGGCTGCCCTCAGCAGCTCAGGTCCCGGCTAGAAAACCCTACAGGGCCCTACTGGATGGACTCAGCCCAGACAAGACAAGCCTGTTTGCTTCCTGACTCTTGGTTTCTTCAGCTGCTAGCACCCCAGGGTCAATTCTTGGGGGTTGTTACTGGTTTTTAGACAAATGAAGACAACTTTGGTTTTCCAGCAACAAAAACATGATTAATGCACAGTCCTTTTACATACACCACGTCTCAGTGGACCTAGCTCAACAAAACTTGGCTGTAATACAGGTCATAGTAAAAGACAGGGAAGATGGCAGTAACCTGGGGAGAACATTCCAGATTGCCAGCTCATACCAAGAGGCACGCACGTGATCAACAATGTATAACAGAAACAAGGCTTTAGCTACTCACGCTCTTCTGAAAGGGACATCTGTTCATTGTTCCAAACCTTACTCACTGGACAGCTCAAAAGATCTCCCATGTCTGCATTTTTCCCACACTGAATATTTTTCATCAATTACACCAATATGCTTAATAGTCAGGCCCCCTGGAACAACACCTATGGATTCAGGAGTTTGTTTTGCTAGTTACTCTTCTCTCATATAAACATGATGTACATGTACCTTAAACTTTTGGCTACATTTGATCCCACAACCATGGGGGTGGGGGGACTGCTGTCTGTCACTGGCAGAGAGTTGTCTCATGATTTGGAAATAGATCTGGCCTTAGGGTTAGGAATTCCCTGCCTCACATGGGGACACTGAGACAAGCAGGCAGGACACTCAGGAAGGTCACTGGGGGAGATCCTAGGTCCCCTGACTCCCAGTTCTGAGTTCTGAAGGTGGGGTGGCCCATGACTGCCATCCTGAAAGACAGCAAGAGTGGTATTGGCAGCACACAAAGGTCACCCCCTTGCCAGGTGGGAGGAACATTTGTCAGCGATGGAGTAAGAACTGCCTGTGTTGCCTTCTGGAGCATTGAAAGGGCTCCCGGAGGATGAATTACTTGGCCAGTGACTTTCACAAAAGCTCAAGTGAGGAATGTTTTTCCTTGGAATGTATTTCTGTTTCAGGAAAGCATAATTACATTTGTCCCAAACTGGTGAGGACCAGGCGGAGATGTGGAGGACAGGGTGGGAACAGATTGTGTGTACAAGGCGGGCAGTGGCCCTCTCTTACTGCAGCTGGTCCTCCTGGGCGCCAGTGGGCAGCATGGCAGGAAGGAGCGACGTGTCGCTTCTTTGGCTCCAGCATGATGGAACTCCATAGGACAGGGAGGCATTTAAAAGTTAGCGTTTGTTTTTTTTCTCATCCACTAGGATTCCCACCACCCTTTCTTCCCCTCTGCTCCCTTAAGAGTCTGCCCTAAAGTGGGCCCTATTAGAAGTAACCAAGGAGCCAGGCATTCTTGTAATCCTAGCACTCAGGAGGCTGAGGCAGGATGACTACAGTGCATTTGAGGTCAGCCTGTCTCAAAAATTAAGAAGTAGTATACCCGGAGCCCGGCAGAAGCCAAGCCAGCTGATGTCTTCTCCATAGCGAATTGCTTCTTGGGCCTCAAACATGTGAACTTCTAGGATGCCCCTCAGCCCAGGTGAGGCATAATTCCAAATAAAACACATACGATATGGAAACATGGAAGAATATGTCATTTACTAAATTCCTTCTTCTCTAATCCACTTCCTGTCCCTCCAAGAGACTGCTGTACATCAGTGGTTTCCACCAGCCATGGCCTCCTCTGGCCATAGTTAGGGCCTCAGGGACCTTTGAGCTTTTTCCAAAATTTCTTCTCTGATCTTGGGGTAGGTAGGGTGCTCCCTGAGGACCTGGTGCAGAAAGAGGATGGGCCTGCAGCATCAGGTGGCAGTTCCAGCCACCACACCTCCCCGCCACTGCTGCTGACTTACACTGTGGCAGACTTCAATGGCTTCCACAAATTTCTTGGCCTTCAAATAGTTGAAAGCGAGTCTGAAACCTGACCAGGGACAAGGAGATGATAGATGGTGGCACCCTGGGGAGGCGAGAACCCCTTGGGTTCCCCCAAGATCCTAGGTACACACCTTGAGTTCTGGGGTCAGGGTGGGGTCCTGGTGCCAACCTCCCTCCCCACACCTGCTACGGGCACCTTGGCCAGCTGCCTTACCAATGGCGGGGTTGGCCTGATGGCTGTACTTCCAGGCCAGCTCGTAACTGGTGGCTGCATCTTTGTAGGACTGCTCCTTCTCCATGATGAAGCCCATGTACTCATAGGCCTTGTAGCAGGACTGCAGGAAGAGCCAGTCAGTGCCCCTGCGGAGGGGAAGCTACCACCATCCAGTGCCGGAGTGGAAGCGGATAGGATCGAGGGATGGCTGTGAGCCACATTAACCCAAACCCCACAGGGACTCGGGAACATACTCACTCCGCATGGGGCTAACTCTGTACCCTGAGCCCCTGCTGGCCCAATGCAGGCTGGCATAACAACTTTCTGTGAAGCCTGTTAGTGACACGCTCCAACTAAACAGGCACTCCTCTGCCTGAACTGAGCCTGGGACTCCCCTCAACCCCACAAACCTCACCTGTCACCTTCTGTCCTTTCATGCTCCCCTCTCCTGCCTGACCTGTCACCAGTACCCCGGTTCCAGTCCTGGGCTTTTGATCACATGTACCTCTCATCCCACTTCCTCCAGTCCAGTCCCCCCAACCCTTTTTGTCCTTTTTGGTGGCAGGGTCTCACTATGCAGTTCAGACTGGCCTTGAACTCACTTTGTAGCCCAGGCTGGCCTCTTACTTGCAGCGATCCTCCTGCCTCAGCCTCCTGAGTGCTGGGATTACAGGTGTGCACTACCACGTGCAGCTTCCAGTCCAGTTTCTACTCCACATCTCCTCTGTCTTCAAAGCCAGCACACCCCCTGGCTGTCCTGAACCTCCTGAGCCCTGCTTGCCCTCTCCACCCTTGGAAACCAGGGGGCCACCTCGCCTTGTTATACTGGATGCAGTGGCGCAGTAGCTCCGTGGCGAGGTCGAACTTGCCGCCCGAGCAGTAGATATCGGCCAGCAGGAGCCAGCTCTTCTCCAGGTCCTCGGCCTCAGCCAGTGTCCACGGGACCTTGGCCAGGCGCTTCAGCTGTGTGCGCGCCTTGGGGATCTGCTTCAGCAGCACGCAGGCCTGTGCCATGCCCAACAAGGCAGGGACACTGTCCTTCTGCACAGGGGTGGGGATGGGGGTAGGTGTGTCTGCGCTGCTGTCATCCGCCATGCCAACACCAGCACCCCCAGCCCAGCTGGCGCACCTCAGCCTGTGCAATCTCAAGGAAGGTTCCGAGTGCGGCCTCCACGTTGGCCTTCTCCCTGGTGGCCAGCAGGCAGAAGCTCTGCAGTAGCCGCAGCTGGGTCTGCCCAAAGGCCGAGAGTGGGTAGAAATCACGCAGCAGCTTCTCTGCAGTGCGTATGCCCTGCTGCTCAGATTCCTTCCTAGTGGCAGAGCCCTGGGCCTCAGAGGCAGCCCCAGCTGACTCCCCCAGAGGCTGCAGGTGACCCCCACTCCCACCCCGCCTTCCACAGGCTCCTGCCCCTGCTTGCAGGTCCTTACCTGCTCTTGGTCAGTTGGTTCTCAAAAGCCCCGCCCACGAGCTCATTGTCTGGATTCAGACAGATGTGCACCATGTAGTAGTTGGCCTTCTGACCCCAAGTGATGTCCTTGCGGGCTTTGTTTAGGAACTTCAAGGCTTGGTTGGGCTGTCCTATGTGCCTGTCGGGAGGAAGCCAAGGGTCAGGGAAGCAGACCCAGAGAGCACAGGGAGACACGGGCTGTGTGTGAGTCTGCAGAGAACCAGGGCTGGGTGGCTGGTCTTTGGCTCCTGGCTCCATCTTTCTGCTCCTATCAGCCTGAACAAGATTTTTCCATGTCCACTGGGGAGGGACTCTTACATACAGCTGCCCTCAACACACCCACATCCAACTCACCAGCAGTAGATGCCTCTGCAGTAATTGAACCCTGGCTCCATAGGCACCCGGCTGGACACCTTCTTGGCAGATTCGAAGAAGGCAGGAGCCTCATCAAGTTTGCCACTTCTTCGTAGCAGGTCGATTAATTTATCCAATACCAAAAATTTGTCTAAAATGAGAGGGCAGAGATCTCCAGGCTGTGAAGGCCAATAGCTATATCAGGCAGGGGTGGAAAAGTGGCCTGGTAGGGAGAGAAAGCTGGGGTGCTGAGCCCCTAGGAGGAATTGGGAGACACTGCCCAGCTGGGCCAAGCAGGCACATTCCTGCTCCAGTTTCCCAACTTCTCGGCAGTGTTGAGTGAATACTAATAATGCTTAAAATAGTAATACTAGCAGTTAACATTCACATACCACTTACAGTCTTCCTGGTATGAGGTACTTTCCTATATATTAGTTACAGGATGAAGTAGGTATTCTTACTGTTCCTGTTTCACAGACGACAGTACTGAGCATGCAGCAGTGAAATAACTTGCCAGAGGTCACACTGTTTATGAGGATTCAGGCCAAGGCAGCCCAAATCCAGGACCAGGACTCCTAGCCCAGGGACTTGCTGAGGGCCTGTGGTCTGGCCAGCAAGAAGGGGGTGCTCTTATGTGGCACTGAGTGGGAATAGAGCTGCACAGCAGGGGAGAATTTACAGGCCCTCCAAGTGACCATGACCACAGAAGGGGATGGTGTGGAGCCCCAGTGGCTGGGACCTCGGAACAGACAGGCTGTCCTGGACCCGGTGCCAAGCGCCTGGGACCAGGAACTGGCCCCTTGGACTCGGGAAGGGCCAGCACATCCACTGGGTCTTTATCAGTTTCCTGCCACGCTGGGAACAATCGGAGAGGAAGGGGCTTCCTCTGCCCAGTCAGGAAGGAGGGGAGAGGGCCCACCCTGCTCCAGGAGGGCAGTCCCTGCTGGGTGGGAGCCCACAGGCAGTCCCCACGGCTGAATTACCTGGTGCTTTCTCTAGAACTTGGTGGTAGAGGTTAAAGGCCGCTTCGTAGTTCTGTTTTCTAAACATCAAGTCAGCCATCATCTATCAGAGAGCACACAGGGGCTGGAATTCCTGAGGCAGCTTGATGGATGTTGGGAGAGCTGGGGTGGTAAGTAGGGACCAGGCGAGGCAGCTTCCTCGGCCTCTTGAGGGAAGCTGCCAGGCAAGAGCCTAAGGAGACCGGGCCCCACCAGGAGGTGAGGGTTGCATAGGGTTCCTTAATTCTGAGAGCTTGACCTCTGCCCTTAGGGTCACCTTGGAAAAGGCTGAGGGGCAGAACTGGGATGGTCTATTCATTACAGTGGGTGTGGCTTCCTGTAGCAAATTAACCGCACCCAGACGCTGGTACTGGCCAGGAGATCGCTGCTGCTGCCCCCTGCTGGCCAGCCCACTCTGCCCACTTCAGGGTAGAGCCGGAGACAGGTGTTGGTGCAAAGGGTTCTCTGCCTGAAAGCCCCTGGGAGGTGGGCCAGCAAGGCAGCAGTGGTTGGGGTTATGCATCCAGGAAGCAGCCTGAACCTGGTCACAGGACCCTGGGGAGGCCAAGGGGGGTGTCTTGGGACCTCTTACCACGGAGGCGCTCTCATGGGTCTGATCAGTCTGCAGGAGGACGGTGCAGTGCTGCTCACATGAGTCCAGGTATCCCTGGAGCAGGGAGAGGCGTGCCAGCTCCAGTAGCACCTGCAGTGAGGAACACTGTGGCCTGATCTCCAGACCCTTTCCTTGAGGAGGACCCTGATCCTGGGGCAGGCACCTCCCTCTGAGCTCCTGTGGCTCCCTGCACCCACAGGCAGGTTTGGATGGCATGGCAACAGAACCACCTCTGCTCTCATCTGTCCCCTCTTGTCTTCAGGAAACCTGGGGACAAGGAACGTCTTTCCCCATGGTGTCTCTGAGGCCTTAGAACAGTAACTGACCCCACTAAGTACCTTTAGATGAGTGATCAGGCAGTGAGCAAATAGGCCTGTTGCTAAGCTCTCCATTCTCCCTGCGTGGATGCCAGCTACTGTTCCCTCAGCTGGAAACACATTTCCCTCATGACTCCACGCCTGCTTGGAGGCTTAGCCTGGGCTTCCGGCCCAGGCAACCCTGGCAGCTGCAACCCTCACCCTCTCCCTACCTCCAGGGAGGACCCCAAAATACCAGATGAGCATGACTTTCAGCGATTTCTTTTCCACTCCTCCAGTGGTGGCCAGAGTAAGCCTTTCTGGCCTTGCTCCAAGGGCCCCAGCGGGTGAGGGCCCGGGGTCAGCTGGCACAGACTCCTCGCCCCAGAGGCCGCTGTGCCCTTTGCACCTGCAGCTCGGCAGACAAGAACCTGACCTCTGCACCCAGTCAGGGAGCTCAGGAAAGCGTTGTGCCTATGAAGGAGCAGGGCCCCGGTTCAGGGCCACCTACCTTATTGTCAGTGGGTGAGTAGGAGAGGGCGTCCTTGTAAGACTGCACTGCCCTGGCGTAGTCCTTCTCTGCCCGGTAGAACTCCCCGAACAGCATGCAGATGGAGGCTGCCAGTTGCTTCTGGGAGGGGAGCATTTCTGGTTGCTCTAGCGGAACCCGCTTCAGGATCCGAGACTGGAGGTTCAAGGCCTTGGGAAAACAGCGAAGCTGGGGTCAGAAACTCAGGGCCTGACATGCCAGTTCACACAAAGTCTCACACTTTTATTTCAGAGCCAGTAATGTCAGAAAGGGCATCTTAAGTGACCTGGAGCAAAGCTAGGTCACTTTGGACAAGGAAAGCCACTCGCTGAGTACACAGAAAGTGAGCTGGCACTGTCCCCAGCGCAGAAGCACAAGCCAAGGCACTCAGACACTATTGTCCTTAGCTGTGTGCCCGTCTCCATCATGCCTGAGGTCCTCTATACACCATGTTTTGTTGGCCCCACTATCTGGATCAAGCACACAGTAGGCGCACACAGCAGGCTGTGTTTTGATGAGTGCATCTGTTCTGTATATGCTTCCCTGTTAGGAATTTGAGGTAGGCCCAACTAATACCCCTGACACAAAATGTAGGTGAAGAACCACCATTGGAAAAGACCGTTCCAGGGCCGAGTTAGAGGCCACGAGCAGCACTCAGCTTCTCCAGGGCTAAAGAGAAGGATAAGAATTCAGTGGTCATCATGTGACATCTGAGAGTGGGATGTCCTTCCAAAACCATGGCATGCACCCCAAGAACAAGTAGGAGACTTCCTTCTGGGTGGAAAAGGTGAGGAAGGTATGCTAGCAATGGCCAATGGCCAGGGGGTAGTCCAGTATGGAGAAGGCTAGGGTTGGGCCCAGGCAAGGCCTGATTCAGATTTTAGCTCCATCCCTTGCTAGTACACATTTGATCTTGACCAAAAGGCCCCTTGTTAGTACAGACATCCCTTGACTTGTAATGGTGTCATATCCAGCTAAACCCACTGTATACTGAAGATATGGTAAGTCAAAAAAGCATTTAGGGCTGGGGATTTAGCTCAGTGGCTTAAGTGCCTGCCTGGCAAGCGTGAGGTCGTGAGTTCAATCCCTGATACAAAAAAAAAAAATTTAATACACCCAACTTTCTGTGTAGTGCGGTGATGGTAAACCTGTGGCACACGTGCTGCAGAGAGCTGTTTGCATCACTGAAAGCTCTAAAGGGTTCCCCAGCACTCTGTAGAGCATCAGTGGTTTACTCCTGAGATGGAATGGCTTACTGGGAAATGTGGCTGGCTGCCATTGTGCAGCATCCTAAGCGTACAGTGTCCCATGTTACCAGTCCAGGAAAAGATCAGACTCTAAAATTCAAAGTATGATTTCCACTGCATGGTAGGAATCTTACTTTTCTACCATTATTAGGTAATGAAATCCTAAGTCATGATCATCTGAACTTGAGTTTGTGCATATATCTTTATCGGTACCGGTGATTGAACTCACGACTGCGCGCTTGCAAGGCAGGCGCTTATGCCACTGAGCTAAATACCCAGCCCCTACATATATCTTGACTTCTGTGAATTTCATCTGTTAGAAATGCTACAGTGTTTATCCCAAGGGACCACTGAAAATTAAAGAACGAGAAGAGCCTAGCACAGATCGTAGCATAGAGCTCCCGATGCTTGGGGATGCCTAGCACTGCCATCACTGTTCCTGCCATCACTCTTGAGGCATGTCACTTCTGTTACCCGGCTCTGTGCATTCCGGGGCACCATCACGGATGAACCAGCATGTGGAAATGAACAGACCATGACGTTCAGAGCTGAAGTCAGGGTCTTTTCTTGAGGAAGACATCTGGCACTTTTAGACCTGCAGTTCTCTCCTTCCCTGTTTCAGCTGCCATCAGGAAATGGCAGATAGAGCGTGAGCCTGCACATCAAGTACCTTGTTCAAAGTCTCTGACACCTCTTCTCTTTTATAGCTCTTGTAAACCTTTGCCAGCAAAAGCAAGCACTTAACATCATTCATCATGGATGGGATGTCTTTGACTGCCAAAAAGAAACTCAGGTTAGTGCTTGGGCTACTGGAAAGCAGGTCCCCAGCTGCCTTGGGGAGAGACACGGGCAGAGCATGCAGTGTGCCTGCCGAGGATGCGAGAAGCCACCTGGAATGCTGCCTCACCGAACTCATGTTCCAGTGCCTGCTTCAAAACCTTTTCTGCTTTATTGAACTTCTTTAACTTCAGGAGCAGTTCGGCCAGATCGCAGCACAGAAGGTCCTGCCCGCTAATCTTCTGAGCAGCCTCATAATAATTAATTGCCTTTGCATGAACAGGAAAGGGTCTCAGGTCTGCTCCTGCACTGGAGTGCCTGACACCATGTTCGCCCCAGTGCCTACCCCTCAGAGGCCTTGCTCGATCGGGTGAGCCCTCTCAGCTGCCTGTGCCCGAGCAGGGGGTAGTTGCTGAGTTCGTCCCTTGGTACCCCATTTAGCAGGGAGCTGGGATGCAAATGCAGCCGCTCGCCTCCTACCCACAGCCCCACTCTTGTGCCCTGCTGGGCCAGCCCTCCCTGCCCTGCCTGCCCAGGCCAGCCTGACCTTGGAGTACTGGTGTGTCTTCACATATGCTTGCCCAATCCTGCTGACCAGGGAGGCGTCGTGTGGGTTCTTCTTATAGGCCTCGTTGTAGACCTCTAGGGCTTTCTCAGGCTGGTAGGGGGAGTAGCTGTGAGTCTTTCTCCCATCTCCTGCTGGAGAAGTGAGGCTGGGGGCCATGTGGCAAGGCTCTGGGGTCTCGCACTCACCTCCTGAATGTTCATGAAAGCATCGCCCAGGAGCAGGCTGGTGTGGGGACCCGGCAGATGTTCACAGAGCTCACTAAAGGAAAGACCAGGCCCGTGTGCCCCTCACATTCCTAGATCCACATTTTCTTCCTTCCTGCCTATTGTGGCTGACATTCATTCATCATCCAGTTGCTGGAGAGCCCAGTTACACAACTCATGGTGCTAGCTGCGGCTCTCCTCACTGGTCTGGACCTTCTCCTTGACTCCTCCAGAACCCCCTTCCTGAGGCAGCCATGCTGCTCTCTGTCGCTTTTCCTATTGCACTGGGGATTGAACCCAGGCCTTCCTGCATGCTAGGCAAGTGCTCTACCACTGAGCTACATCCCCAGCCCTACACTGCTTTTCTAAAATTCCAATCTAGCCATGCCACCCTACTGCTTGCTGGTTCCCACTGCTAGACAGCCTCCCCTACTCCCTGACCCCCACCTGGAACTGCCTACAGCGACTTTTTCCTGAAGAAAGATGTTGAAAAGGTGTCCTTCAGGCCTTACCACCAAATCACACAGAGGCAACAGCTTGAGGTTGCCCATCTTCAATGACCTGACATTGGTCCCATCCAAGTCACTGGACATCTCCCCAAGGAGGGCACAGCCAGGGCCTGGAGTGGGAATGCACTCCATGGTTCCCTTAGCAGCTCCCCGGGAGCCGGGCCCATGGGCTCCTACCACCGCCATGTGGGCCGCACCCCAGGGGGTGCAGAGGAAGGGGAGGCAAGCAGGACTGGGGGCTGATTCAGTTAGAATTCATACACAGGCAGGTGCTCTGACATATGGGAAATTCCATCCTTTGGCCAGATGCACTCCGAGCACACATTCTGGAGACCCCGTTTGGCAAAACACAAACTGAAGGAACATAGCCTGAGACACTATCAGTGTCCCTGAGCTGTCCCTGGAGCTCACCGGTAGCATCCGATGTAGAGGTAGGTGTCTTTCCGGTTCTGCAGGTAGATGCTGGCCATCTTCTCCTTGGCTTCCGTGTAGCAGGGCTGCTTGGGTGTGATGTTCTTCAGCATGCTCAGGGCCAGGTCCACATTGCCCTTGCTCAGGGCCAGGTCCACATTGGCAATGGTGATGCAGATTTCCTGTGCGGTGCCGCTAAACTCGATGATGGCATCCTGCATGACCTTGGTGGCCTCGTGCTAAAACACGGCGATGAAGTAGACCTTTCTCTGAGCATCCTCCACTACAGGTGGCCTGACAACACTTAGCACCTCTTCTGGGAGCGGGGTGGGGGCACGCCTGTAATCCCAGAACTCTGGGAGGTTGAGGCAGGGGGATCCCAAGTTGGAACTCAGCCCAAGCAATTTAATGCCTTGGCAACACCCGGTCTCAAAATAATACAAAAGGGCTGGAGGTGTAGCTCATTGCGAAGGCCCTGGGTTCAATCCTCAGTGCCTCAAACACAAAAACAATGGTGACAAAAACAAAACCAAAAGACTCTGGCCCGGTCAGCCTTACGCAGGAAGGAGATGACCTCTCAGAGTCCTTGCCAGTGACCCAGGCGGTGAGGAAGGAGCCCAGGGAGCTGTGGTATTATAGTGAAATTATTGCTATTTTAAACTTAATGCATTTTATTTCAAGAATTTAGCCATTAGCTGGGGATTTAGCTCAGCGGCATAAGCGCCTGCCTGGTAAGTGTGAGGTTGTGAGTTTGATTCCTGGTACCAAAAAAAAAAAAAAAAAGAATTTAGCAATTATACTGGCTTACAGTAAACGTTACCAGTTATTTAGATGTAAATAGATTTATTTAGATTGGTTCTGTGATTTATAGGATTTTTTTTTTTTTTTTTGGTACTAGGAATCAAACTCAGGACCTTGTGCTTGCCAGGCAGGCACTGTTGGATTTCATTCTTATCCTATTATATCTCCAGTTTTATTTGTTGTTTTGCTTGGCTGAATTCTATCTACAAGTAGGTTTCTTGGAAGCGTTAACTATCACTCTTGAATTAATCCATTTTAGTGTCTTTCATTGCTTTCCTATGAGAGCTATCCTGAGGGACCTTCTGTACTTAGTTTTCAGTGTCCTTCTGTCTTCTTGACACCACGAGTCAGGGGAGGCCAGAGGCCAGTGAGGCCAAGGTGGAGTGTAGCTCCCGTGGGCCTTATTCTCTGTTTCTAGTGAGGATGGCCACATGCTTCCTGCCTCTGTCCATCCAGAGCCCCTGAGGCCTTGGGGCTACTACAAACAGTTGAGCTTGACAACACTCAAGGGCACACAGCTCATAAAGGCTGTGGTTAGCACCCACTAGACCTACAGGATGCCCAATCCACATAACCACTGGTGGTGGCCCTGATGGCCCTGCGTGCTCTGCCTCTCTGGAATTTCCATGGGGACAGTGAGGTGGGCAAGGGCCATGTCATGGAGGACCCAGGACTCATCTTGAGGGCAGTAGGAGCCACTGAAGCCTTCTAGGTGGGGAGAGCTAGGCTCTCAAAGCAGTAAGAATAGTAGTACTGCGTGGCAAACACCAGCAGTCAAACAGCCTGACTTCCAGGCCAACCTGCTCCAGTCTCAGAGGGAGGGAGCGCGGCCCTTCTTACCAGCTCCCCATTCAGCCGGAGGGCATCAACCAGCTCCAGGAGGATGGACACCCGCTCGCTGGGCTGCACAAAGGGGCCGCGGGCCTTCCTGCCTTCTTCCGCCTTCAGGGTGGGCAGTTTCATGATCATTTTCAGTGTCTTTATGGCCTCCTGATAGTCCCCGGATTTGCTGAGGGCCCTGGCCTTGATCAAGTGGTACAGTGGGTGGTCTCTGACCTGAAAGGAACACAGTAGCATGTGAGGTCCAGCTCACTGCTCCTGCAGCTGAGGAGGAGCCAGGGAACCGGGAAGCTGCCCCTGCGTGTAGCCACCTAAGGTCTAAGGGGTGGTGGGACATGTAAGGGCTGCAGCCTGCTGGGCTCGGGTGCTGAGTGGGCCTCAGGGCACGAAGGACCCCCACCTGGAAGTTGTGGCTGACGCCCAGCTCTAAGCAGTGGGAGCACATGGCAAAGTTGCCCTGCACCAGGTAGATCTGTGCCATGAGGAGGTGGGCATCTGTGGAGGTGGGGTCCAGCTCCAGGCAGCGTTGCACAGTGCTCTGTGCATTCTCCAGCTCTCCTGCAGATCACAAACAAACCTCCACCCTGGGCTCCCTGGGGCCCCAAGAGAGAGAGGCAGAATGGGTTTTCCAAGCATGGAGAGTCAGAAACACCTGTGCTGGCCATTTTAACCAGTTCTGTTCCTGTTCTCCTAACATTTAAACTATGCATTGTTGCCCTGACCCAGATGAAAGTCAGGACACTCAAAGCTTGGTGTGACACTGCCTTGTCCCTGTAACCCACAGGGGGCTGATGAAGTCACTTTGCTGCTATACCATCTGCAAGCTTCAGGAAATATGTCTGGAGCTCAATTTCCACATCTAAGTGTAGAGCAAAACCTACCAACATCAGCAAGCTAATAGTTACAATTTACAGAGCACCCCTCTATGTTAAACACATGAAAAACACTGTAGAAAGTCACACATCTGTACAACTCTGGGAGGCTGGCATTAGGGATTCTTGCTTTCATTTTTTTTTTTATTTTAAAGAGAATAAAACAAAAGAGGACAGAACAAAGCAGATCAGAACAGAACAACATAAGCAACACAGCACTTCATAAGACAACCGGATATTAATAGTAGCTACCATAATGTCTCTTTTTTGTAATAGTTGAGCATGGCTTCAAATACAATAATATCAAACATAACAAAATATTATAAAACCATTCAAAAGAGTGAAAGAATTACAGGGTATTCTGAACCGAATAACAGAAAATGATCAATGGCTACTATAATTTGCCTTTCATTTATACTTATTTTCTGGGTTGTTTTGAGAGAGGGTCTCCCTCTGTAATTTAGGCTGGCCTTGAATTCACTATGGAGCCCAGGATGGCCTTGAACTCCTCTTGCCTCAGCCTGGTGAGTGCTGGGATTACAGGCATGAGCCACCATGTCCAGCTCAATTTTCATTATTATTGTTTTTTGCTAGCACTGGGAGCTGCCCCCAGGGTACCTCATGCATGCTAATTCTACTACTGAGGTGTGCTCTCAGCCCTGATCCTTAGATGTGAATCCTAGGGCTCCAGTGACACAAACTGCTCAGCTCCAAGGGACACATTCTCCATTTAAATCCGAGTCCCCAGGCTCCTGACCCTGGGTAGGGGAGAGGTACCCTGAGACTGGGGCCTCTTGAGGCCAGGCTGGTGTTTACAGGGTAGCCTAAAGGTGTGCTGAGAGTGTAAAGGAGCCTCCTCCCTCTGCCTTCAGGTCCTGCAGTACTAGGGTTTGGGATCCATAAATTGGTGGGTGGAGCATGCCTGCTTCCTGGTCCCAAAGTCCCTGCTTCCTCCTGCATGCTGGGGGAAGGTGGAAACATCACCATGGCAACCTAAGCACCTAGAGACTTCGCTTTGGCCCCAACCTGCTGCAAGCTCCTAGCACAATTCAGGGAGCCCTCCCTACCTGGCCTTGAACCCAGACAACCTGGATGACATGAGTAATCCTGGACCCAGATGGACAAAGGGAGGAGTAGGGGTGAAATGGAGCTCTCAGTAGACTGAGATGTGATGTGGTGCCGGAAGGCAAAAGCATGGCCACACTACTGTGTTCTGGATCCAGTGGACATCCCCAGGTCACCAGGGTTTTCAGGACAGAAGAAAGGCTGCATCGAGAAGACCCGTCAGGGGAGGGCTACTTGGGAGATCAATGTGGCACCCACAGAGGGCACTGGGGGCCCTGAAAGCCTCAGGATCCAGCCTCCCTTCTCCCCATGCCATCTGTGACCTTTTTCTTTTTGCAGCGCTGGGGACTGAACTCAAGGCCTTCACGTGAGCACTTTCACATAAGCACATCTGCAGCACTTTTTAATTTTTGAAAATCTGAAACAGGGTCTCGCTGAGTTGCTGAACTCCCCTGGCTGACCTTGAATTTCCCATCTTCCTGCCTCAACTTCCCAGAGTGCTGAGATTACAGGTGTGCACTGTGATGTCTGGCTCTTACAACCCTTTTAACACTGGAACTTCCACCTCCGCCGCCTTCCTGCTTTATTTTCCTCTGTAGCCTGAATGCCTTGTCACAAATGCTGTGTGCTTATGTTTCCCCTGACTGGGACGCCAGCTCTGCATCCCAGAAGCTCAGTGACTCTCACCTGCACAGATCAAAGAAGTAATCCAAAGGAGACCTGGGTGGAGACCTGGGTGGGACAGGTCCCTGCTGGCCGGGGGGGAGTGGGAAGGCAACTGGGGACTGGGGGCTGGAGGAAGTGTGCAGGCACAGCCAGGGGCACTCCTTCCCTGGAATGTAGATGACTATGTGTGGGAGGCTGGGGACACCGCAGTGCAGGCAGACTGAGACCCACCTGGGAACCTACCTGAGAGATACTGGACCTGACCCATCACATACAAGGGGTCCATCAAGGCAGGGGCCGCCTTCACCACTGGATTCAAGATCACAGCAGCTTGTTTAAGGAGCGGAGACACGAGCTGGCCTGGTGCCCGGGGCTGTGGGGACACAAAGGCCTGGCTGGGTGCTTTACCCCTTCTAAGACAGGCACTCACAGCCCTCAGAAGACACTCTCCATGCAGGAATTTTTCTTCCTGCCACACTTGTGGTTTCTCTCCCCTCCGTACCACCCAGTGCTGGAGCACGAACTCAGAGAATGGGGACTTTGTTCTGTCCACTGTCGTCAGCACCTAGCACGGTGTCTGGCACTCAGTAATAACCTCAAGCAGTATTTGTTGACTGACTCATTTATTACAGGGTGCTGGGGGGATATTAAGACTTAAAATTATGATCCTTTCTCACAAGGAATTCTGACTTGCTGGCACAGCGGGACAGGTAAGTGGATGCTGACAGAATTCTTAGAAACCATCTGGAGGAGGGAGCCACGTTCTTGCTGGGGTACAGGATGGGGACAGGGCCAGTGCCCTGATAGAGATATAGGGCTCTGGGCTTCACCAGGATGTTGGCATCCGCATCAGAACCACCCACAGGGGACCCGTGTCCTGCATCACGCTCGAGTGTGGAAAACGCTGGGTGCACTGGCTGATCCGCGTGCAGCCCAGCCTGGTGACACAGGACAGAGAGGGTGGACCCTCCTCTAACCTGTTTGGGGCAGAACTGCAAATACTCCTTGGCAATGCAGACCAGGAAGGGGGGGTCCAGCTTCTCGAGATACTCGGGGCTCAGAGGCAGGCCCTGCACACTGGAGAAGTGCAGCTCCGCCGCCTCCCGCAGGAGCGCCGTGACCTCCTGCTCTCCCTTGTGCTTCTTGGATGCCAGAAGGGCTTGGAGGAAAACCAGCACCTGCAGAAGACAGTCGCAGAGCTAGCACCAGCCTGGGCAGAGGGGGCGCCCCGGGGTGGGAGGACAGCGAGACAGGGCCCTGGAGCAATCCATTCTGCCCGGAGGACTGACCTGGGACCTCCCCAGGGACTGCTGCACCTCCTTCAGGAACTCCAGCTGGTGCTCAGCCTCCTCCAGCTCATTTTTCAAGATGTGGCACCAGATGGTCCCTGTGAGCAGGACAAAGTGGAGATGAGCAGCCAGCTCCGAAGCAGAGCCAGTGCCCACCCGGTCAACGGGCGCTTAAAATGGGCAGGAAGGGGTCTTGGCCAGGGGATCTGACACTTTTACAAACTGAACAGGGAGACTTGAAACCCTGAGGTGATATTAAAAAATAGCCCTAGCTCATCCTCTGCCATCTCTCTAGTGACCACAACCGTTGAGAATTTGGGATCTGTCCCTCCAAACATTTACCTAAATACTGATACTAACGTATACAAACATACACCCCCAGCTCAGGGGGTGTGGTCAGTGGTAGTGGTCTTGCCTGGCATGCTGAAGTTCCTGCATCCTCAGCACCACAGCAAACCAAACCCACATTTCTACGTATGCATGTGAGCATACCGATTTCTTTTTAAACATAAAGGGAATCATCTTACAACTTGCTCTTTCCACCTTATAAACATACTCTCCCATTGCTTCATGCAGATCTATCCCGTTCTCTTCAACGGCAGCACACACACTCACTGGGACGTGACCAGGTTACAGAACCGTTAGCCACTTCATTGCATGTTTAGCTCGTTTCCAGTGCGTAAGTATTACAACGCCACGGTGAACTTTTCATAGCTTCAGATTTCCCAAAGGAAGCTGGTGGTGCACAGGAACGCATATGTAAAATAGCATGGACAAGGCCAACTTGCTCTCTAAGATTTTTTTGAATTTACAGTACTACCAAGAATTTAAAAGTGTTGCTTTCCCAAAATTGCCAAAAGTTTTAATCTTTACCAGTACCAGAAGTATTCAGATTTTTCATGATCAGGAAGAATTAACATTTTTCACATTTTTGATGTCCTTATTCTACTGTGAATTTCCTGTTCATAGTTTGTCTGTTTCATGTGATTTTCCCCCCTTTATACATAAAGATCATTGATCCTTTTTGAAAACATTTTCCTCTAGGTTGTCTTTTTTTTTTTTTGGTACCAGGAATCGAACTCAAGATCTCATGCTTGCCAAGCAGGCACTGTGTTGCTGAGCTATATCCCTAGTCCTATCATTTTAACTATTTTTATGATTTTTTTGCCATCTAGTAGACTAAAATTTTTAGACAAAAAGGTGAAATATTTTCCTTTATAGCTTCTGAGTTTTCAGTCTGGTTTAGAATCCCTAGGGAAACCCACATTTCAGTTACTTTTTATATTTAAAAATAATTAAGGGAGCTCAGTGGTAGAGCAGAGCCTGTACTGAAAAGCCAAGGCAAAACAAAACTACTAAATATTTACTTCAACTGGAATGTGGTGCTAGAAGTGGACTGGCCTTCATGGTTTTCATAAAGGAAAGCCCTGGAGGTCCGTCCAGGAGTTACTGGATAGCCTACCGTTGGAAATCAGCCATGTTATACCCCATTTATCTATGTGTTCATTCCAGCCAACACTGGCTTCCAGCTGACTTAATTACTGTGGTTTTGTGATACATTTTGATGTCGGGAGGGAAACACTTGCTGACCATTCTGGTTTGCTGACCATTGTGGTTTGTTCCAGATTGTTCTCTTCAGCGCCATCTTGGTTTTCAGTTCTGGCCATTGCAATATTTGACCTGTCTAAGGAATTTTTTACTTTGCCATCATGTTTTTAATTTCTGGCAGCTCATTTTTGTTCTCTGTACCTTCTTCAGCATGGTATGTTCTTACTGATAAGAATGGTCTCTTCAAACTCTGAAGGTACTTTGGGGGAAGTCCCTTACATACTGGGACTTCTTTTTGTTCCTCAGACTTCTAGATTTACAGCAGTGACTATGAGTGGCTGGGAAGATTTCCCAGTTGTTAAAATCACTGATTTTCCCAGACAGGCCAGATACAATGGTGACCCCAGGACCATGGGTAGCACAGGCCTTCTGACCACTGCATGTTCCTGCCTGGCCACTGGGGTTCTCCCTGAAATGAGGAAGTGGGTAGGACTCAGCCTGGTGGGGTACATGCTAGGGGTTTTTGCCTGTGTGCTGAGCACCCAAGGTTTGTGTTCCTCAAGGTCCTGTCGGTGGTGGCAAGTCATCTGGGGCCTTGGTCTTCTCCCTCCTGCCTCAGTGCCAAATAAAATCCTCCTTAATTCTAGTAAACCTGGCACGGTTCCGAGAATCCTGCCATTACCTTGATAACTGCCGCCTGGAATGCTTTTCCACCTAGCTTCTGGTACCTCTGAGCTCCATTCTTATTTTTTCCTGGAGCTCTTTGGGGAATGCTGGCCTATTTCTTTGGCCAGCCCATCTTTGCCTTTGCTGCTTTACAAGGTTATCTGAACTGCTTGACATATTCATGCATTTGATACCATTTGCCTTGCATGTCCATGGAAGATTAACTTTTTCTGATTCTAGGGCTGTAATAGACTCACAATCTCTTTAAAATGTCTTTTATTAGCCAGACGTGGTGGTGCATGCCTGTAATCCCACCACTCGAGAGGCTGAGGAAGGAGGATCCTTGCAAATTTGAGACCAGCCTAGGGCTACAAAGTGAGCTCTTGAGGCCGGCCCGAACTGCATAGCAACACACTGTCTCAAAAAGACAAAAAAAAAAAAGTCCTTCATTATTTTCATGGGAGCGGGACGGAGGAGAAGGATGGTTCTGAGGGGCCAGCCTAATGTGTTGAACCAGAAATTAGGATCAACTACTCTGCAACTGCATTATCCTGAGGGGGAAGTGACTGTCCCGAGACACAGCTCCCTGGAGCCAGGCCACGGACCAGCTGCCGTGAACACTGGACCTCATGGCTCTTCAATCCCAGATAATTCACAGAAACCATGGAAGTGAGGCTTTAAAATATGTGAAGAGCAAAATAAAATGAAAACAGGTAAAGAGCAAAATAAAAAAGAAAAGAAAATAGTGCTCCTGTTTTCTACCAGGCTGAGTCCTTCCCTACCTCCACCTGACGTTTGTACAAAGAACAAAAGCGTTTGGACAGACAGGAAGTAAAACTACTGAAACTCGTGTGTGTGTGTGTGTGTGTGTGTGTGTGTGTGTGTGAAGAACAGACTCCAGCATTGCCTGTGAGGCCTGAAGACAGACAGGGCCCACTGACGAGGAGACTGACCTTCCAGCGGAGGGCAATCCGGTGAGGATGGGAGGGTCTGGTGTGGACTGCGTGCGTCTTATCCCAGCCTGAGTACTTGTGTGCCTCTTTGTGCACACATCCGGCTTCATGGGAAGGTAGCTTCGCATACCACTCCTCCAGCCCACCACACAATCTGGGAGAATGCCCATGAGGGACAGCCTGCCTGCCACCGCACACTCGCCTCCCAACCCACCCTGCCTGCCCACCCGCACAGACCTGCCAGCGCAGCCATACTGTTCTCTCCCAGTTTCGTGGCCTCTGAGTACCACAGAGCTGCATCCTTCTCTTGGTTCTGCAGGACGAAGAGGTAGCCCAGCTCTGTGGCCACCTGGGCGCAGGAAGGCATGGCCAGGAAGATGCGCTCCATGAAGGTACTCACTAGCTGTAGGATTGCCCGGTGCTTTCCACACTGTAGAGAGCAGGCATGGGACAGGGATGGGGGAAGTGAGTCCAGCAGGGCTAAGAAGGTCACGTCAGAAAGGGGACACTGGAAGGCCTGGGGAGGACCACGACGCTTCCTGTCTCAGCAGCTATGTCTGTGGAGCTGTCCATCTCTTAAAGAACCTGCCACGGGCCACATCGGGGGAGCCCACCTATGGCCACAGGGTCCTCTAGGGCACTCATTGTGTGGCTACAGTAACTGGCCAAGAAGTCACCAATAGATTTTTTTTTAAAAATTGAAGCCGGGTAACAGAGGCTCTTCAGTTCCAGTAGCCCAAAGGGTGCAGTTGTGTCCTGGGAACAAGGATGAGGGACTCAGACTCACAGGTGGAGGGAGAGACAGTGATCTGGTGGCATCTGCAATGCCGAGCTGGACCCTGAGGCCCAGAGCTGCTTGTGTTCTTACAGTTCCTTCCAGTAAATCTTGCTCTGGGGCTGGAGAGTCTGACCAAGACACAGATTCTTTGCAGCCTGGTCTGTTTGGCCCTTTCCCGATGTCAAGAGAGGCCAGACCTTCCCAAATCACTCCCACAGAAACAATGCAGGCACTGGGCCAGGGCTGAATACCCAGCGGCAAGGCCGCTCTTTGTCCCCAGGACAGTGGCAGCCCCCTAAAATAGCTCCAGACGCCTCTCTGGTCTTCACAGCATCCCTAAGGGGCACCTGGGCCAGGGATTCACAGTTATTAGTCAGAGGCTGGCAGGGGCCAGTGTGTAGGTCTCCCACCTGGCAGGCCCGTTTAAGGGGAGGGGACAAGGCAAGTCACTCAGGGAGACCTGTGCTAAGGAAAGCACAGAGAAGCACAGACGAGGGATGCCTTCTTACCAGTCTGCCAACCACAAGAACTTTCTTCAGATGGAGGCTTGGATTTTGGGGCTCTCTCATCTCTAGTGCCTTAATCAGATTTCTAACATGATCAGTAGCCTGCAGAGATGAAAAAGAAATTGCCAAAGGCAATGTGTAAAACCAGAGGTGGGCACTGACTCTCGGCCCTGGCTGCACATTCGTATCAGCTGGGAGACTTTATAAAAACTACGCATGCTACCTGGCATCATTCCCAGAGATTCAGGCTTAACTGAACTGGCACAACCCAGGCCTCTGTGTTCCTTCCAGGCTCCCCAAGTGGGGCCTTAGGGAGCATCCTTCCCCTGAGAGTGGCGCTAAGTAAAACTTCCTGTCAGACCCACTGGGCAGCAGGAGGAGTAAGCCCCTCTGTGCCCACACTGTAGCGCTGCAGACCAGCAGTGAAGCCCCCGGGCTGGCCGGGCCTTCCCTCCATTCTGACCTAAGTCAAGCACACTGGTGTCTTTCTGTCCTTCCAGTGAACCCTCTCAACAGCCTGTAAGTCAGTGTCGCTGTCTAAACTCCTTAGCCAGGAGCAGGGAGTCCTGAGTTCTAGCTGCAAAGATGTGCCCAGAGAGGAACCCAGGGCGGCGGGGCCCACTTTGCTCAGGAAGCGAGGAGAGAGTGAGACCAGAACTTGGGATGGGGTGAGGAACAGGCCCAGGAAGCCTGGCCTAGGAGCCAAAGAAAGTCCTGTTCTCTTGTTCCCCACAAATGCGGACGGCAGCCTCTACTTCACTTGCCATCACAAAACCCACAACCTCCAAGATGTGCAGAGAAAACAGGAGGCTCCCTGTCCCCACCAGCACCCATCAGAGACTCTTGGTTTGCCACACACTCCACAAGGCAATGTCTTCCCTGTACTCAAACAGTGATGTTTAGGCAAAACACACCCTTTTGGAAAGGAACCTCTTTGAGCACTGACATTTTATTAAGAACTGGAGGGATTTTTCCCCCCCTGCATCTGAGGGCTATTTTCGGAAACTACAAGGCTTAGGAACAAGTCTGGGGCCAGGAATTACCCGTCATTGCCTGAGCAAGTCCAATCATTTCCTAAAATAGTGGCATTTCCTGTAGTGGGCTGCGGTGGCAAGAGCTCACCATCGCAGTCCTTGGGCGAATGAGGCAGGGGGATAGTGAGTTCAAGGCCAGCCTGGGCTGCACAGCCAGACCCTGTCTTAGAAAACAGCCGGTAACTGTCTAAATTCTGAAACACTACCACGACTTCCACTGGCAGCTGACTGAAGTACTGTAGTTACTGAGGACTATTCCAAACTGTCCTATTTCTCACCCTGCATGGTCCTGCTCCTACCCTCAGAGCCCTGGGGAGTGATACCAGTGTTACCGCTGGTGCAGTACACACATCCACACAGGTTCCCGCAGGTGGCAGCAGGCAGAACCAGTGCTAGCCCACAGCTGGAGGCTGCCATCTCTCTCTTCTTCATCTGTTCTGCCCAAAGGGCCCACCCAGAGCAGGGCTCCTCAGCAGGAACAGCACAGTGAAAATGGAACTGAGACGCAAGGGCACCCTCCCAAGGCTCTCCTTGGGTTGGGGGCTTGGGCTGTGAGGAGCTCAGCTCCTGAGTCTTGAAACAACTTACTCTGGTCATGTTTCCTTCTCTCACAAGCTGATGGACTGCTAGTATTTGGCAGGCATCAATATTGCTGTCATCTTTTTCAAGGATTCTGAGACAGGAAGAGAAGCCACATAAACACTGCTAGGCAAGGCTGGGATAGGGTACTGGCAACTTTCAACTGTCTCCTAATATTCATTCTCTATCCCTCTTTTAAAACTAGAACTCCTAGGGGAACCCCCCCCCCCACACACACACACGCTACCCAGCACACAGACTACCCTGCCCAGCCTTCCTCGGCAGCAGAGGTGTGACCATATGGCCAATTCTGGCCCGCGGGATATAAGTGATGTGTGTGACATCCAGGGAGCAGCAGGGAGGAAAATTTTGCTGAGTGTGGTGCCATACATCTGCAATTCCAGCACTCCAGGAGGCAGAAGCAAGAGGACTGCAAGTCTGAGCCTTTGGGCAAATTACTGACTCAGTGAGATCATATTTCAAAATAAAAATGTACAAAGGTAGCTCAATGCAAAGGTCCTGGGTTCAATCCCTAGCATACAAACAATAACATGCACACACACACACACACACACACACACACATCCACACACACCTAGATAGTTTTGAAGTACCATGAGAGAACTCTGACCACCACTAATAGGGCAGGATTTCATGGGGCTGGGTGCGGGGGTGCTGGACTCAACTGGCTGGCACCAAATGCTGTGTCTCCCTGCACATGGTGGACACATAGGGCCAGAGTGAGACGCCCCCATCTAGCCAGCCCACGTGCTTCCAGGTGATTTGAGGGCTCAAGGTCAAGTGCAAAATAAGCTCTTTCCACGGGTGGCCCAGTCTACCTGCAAGAGGAGGGCTGTGCCTGCGTGCCCAGTGGTGGACTGCTTCTGCCTGCCGCCAGCACCTCTGTAACTCCCCTCCCCATTATCGCCAGAGGAGTCAGCACCCTCCACGGTGGGGGGGGGGGCTTTGCGTGCAACTTTTTTTTTGGTACCGGGGATTGAACTCATGACCTCGCACTTGCCAGGAAGGTGCTTAAGCTAAATCCCCGGCCCTTCTTCTTTTTTTTTTTTTTCCAGAACTGGGTTGTATATTCCATTATAACTCAGTAGCCATTCACATTCCTGCTCCCTAACTCCTTTTAGGAAGAAATCAGGACCACACATTTTAGAATCTGTGATCAAAACAGAGTGCTAGAATTTAAAGAGCTAATCTTCAGGTATGTAGGAAGTGTGGCCTCAGAAAGCCTTCCAGCACACATCCCTCCCCATCTCCGTTTGACTCCCATTGCTTCAAGAAGCCTGGTTTCCAAAACCCCCCAGAAGTCCTGACCTGAGTCTGACTCACTCATGTACCCTGCCTGCTACTAAAACTCTTCTCTAAGAGTCCCTCATGGCCTTTTGTCTGAAATTTTTGTTTTGGTGGCACTGAGGACAAAACCCAGGGCTTCACACACCCCAGGCAAATATTCTGTCGCCGAGCTACATCCCCAGCCTTCTGTGAGACAGGTTCTCATTAAGTTGCCCAGGCTGCCGTCCAACTTACAATCCTCTTGCTTCAGCCTCCACAACAAGTGGGACTACAGCTATGTGCCACTGTGCCGGGCTCCTCCACATCTCTTCTGAACAATACAGTTATATTTCTAGTTCTCGATTTATTCATCTTAGGCCACATCCCTGGCCTCAGGTCATGGCGACCCAGTTAAGTTTGCTTACACCGGTCCTCTGTCTCTCAGCACAATCTGGCACGACTGCACCTCCTCCATGGGTGAGACTCACCTCCCGGTCTCATCTGCACCTTGGCAAGTGAGTACTGCCCCTCACCTGTGCACGGTTTCTATCATCTGCTCCCAGTCCTGCTGAGCCAGGAACAGCCGCATCTTTAGGACCAAGGCTGGCAGGAAGCTCCCTGAGGCCGTGGAGATCTGGTTCACCGTGTCCAGGGCACCCGAATAGTTCTGCTGCATCATGAGGTAGGTCGCCTGCCGGAGCCAGAGAGGAGCCTCGGTCACTGTCTGCTGGGCTGGGGCAGGAGCTTGACATGGGGCGCTGTGGATCTGTGCAGTGGGGTCTGGGTGTCCTCAGAGCCCCTGGGAGCAGGCACTGCTCAGTGACCAGGCTCAACTCTGCTGGGTTCCTGGGTAGATGAAGAATGGGGCTCCCTGGGCCCAGAGGATGGCAGCTCAGCAGGCCTGGCTAGGGGAAAGGCTCATGCAGGTCACCCCAGGGGCAGAACTGAAGTTACTGGGCATCTTCCAATTCCACAAATTGTCCATTCATTCCTGATTTTGTTTTCCTGAATTTCATCACCAGAAATTGCTCCCTGAGGTCCAGTTTACAACTTGGAGTCAGTTAAGGTTCGCAGGTCCTTCTGGGGAGGTTATTTCTTTCTCCTATAAAGGCCCCGTGGGCTGGGGTACCAACCTCACCAGCCTCTAGCAGACTTGACACTGGGTACTGAGAAGATGGCTTAGCTCAGCCCCATAGCAAGCCTCCCCTAGAGACTTCTAACTAGAAGCAAGAGAGGACTTCTCCAAAGAGAAAGGTTCGTGCATGGTGTGCTCTCTGCAGCTCTCTCCCTGCAGGCTTAGTGGGAAGCAGCAGGGCACCAGGTGGGTGAATGACATGCCTGCCACCCAGCTGTGCACGGGCTTTACGTAGACGTTCAAAATGACATTGCTTATGACAGACATGACATGAAGACAAAGAAACCCAATGACAGCACTGTCTCCTGCTCCATCACAGATGCCATGTGCGGCTGACGGGTCTCAGTGGAGCGGTCCTTGGGCAGTGGCCGAGGGTTACAGAGCAGCCTTGCCCTGTCACCCCCTCCTGGGACAGCTACAGCCAGGGACCAGTCCTGCAGGGCTACTCGGCCTCCACAGTTCCCAGGGAGTGGGCCAAGGCCTCTGCCATAACTGATCCCAGCCAGTGGCACTGGTATGAGGGTCTTCTGTCTAGTATGGGGTTGGGAGTTGGGGCGCTGCAGCCCCAGCCCAGTTTACTGTCTCTCTCTCTCTCTCTCTCTCTCTCTCTCTCTCTCTCTCTCTGTCTCTCAGCTGAAACTAAGTTGCTAAGTTGCCCAGGCTGGGCTTAAGCTTGTGGTTCTCCTGCCTCAGCGTGCTGGCATTGGAGGAGTGTGCTTAGACTTCGGTTTTAATGAGTTGTATAGACAAAAGAATAAAATAGTATTTTTTCTCTCAATGATTGAGTCAGTGAGGGTCACACACACACACACACACACACACACATGAAAAACAATGTAATTTAGATTAAGGTCATAAAATGCAAAACATAATTAAATGTATACCTCTCTTATGACCACTATAGGACTTGAACTGGTGGGCAGGCAGCAAAATGGGAAAAGGAAAGATAACAGAGCAAAGGGGCAGTAAGAGAAGCCACCATGCAGAAGCAGCAGAAGGGTAGTGAGAGCTTGAGAGATCCTGGGCTGCTGTGTGACCTTGGGCTGGTTGCTGGCCCTCTCTGGACCTCTGCTCCTCTTTTAGTGGATAAGGTGCTGGACCCTGAGGATCTGGCCTGGACATCTCTGCTGCCAGTGGCTCAGCCCTGGGCCTCTCACCTCTTGTCTCCCCTCTGCCCACCTTTCCCATCAGCCCCAGCACATCCTTGTTGCTCTGAATGCCCTGCTCCAGGTACTTGATGGATTTCTTCACGAGGTAGGGCTTCTCCGAGGTAAGGTCCACCCAGCCTTTGAGCACACAGCCCTGGGGATGAAGACAAGACGGAGAACAAGCCGTTGGCCCTAAGTAGGCCTGCCCTAGCCTGCTCGCATCCCCCCCTTGGCCTGCCAGACATAAGCATGCAGATCTGTGGTGGCCCAGGGCCCTCTCTGCCAGGCCTCATGCTGCTCTTGTCTGCGGCACCCTGGCAGCAAGCCTCCTGCTTCAAGCCAGGTCCTCGCCTGATCCACCAGCACCTTCACAGCACAGCTGGGCAGACCCCCCCTCCCCCAGCCTACCATCCCACCTCCACCTGTCTGACTGCTGCCACCAACTCTCGGGGATTCGGGCACAGCCCTGGGCTCTGCACTGAGCGGGCCATGCCCTTCGCAGAGCTGAGCAGCAGCTGTTCTGAGCTTGGTTGGTTTTGGCCTCCCAGGGAAAGGAGGGGGTGGACCGGGGTGCGGGTACTTGGAAGATCCCTGGCCCACCCTACCCCTCAGTGGCCTAACACAGGTTCCTCTTTTTCCATTACCTCTCCCTCAAGCGCCTTTTAAAACAACCCCTCTTTGAAGAAATTTTAATATCACAGATATGCTGTATTTAGGTATTCGGTATTGTGTATGTGTATCCATGCTTTCCACATACAGAGTAGGATTTTTTTCATTCCCTTTCCCAAGAACCAACGTCTATACCCTTGAAAAGTGATACCAGTTCTGCTGAGAATGCCTGGCCTAGAGCTTTGGATTCCGTGTCAGCACAGGCACATGGGAATTGATACCTACTGTACACTTGAGCCACGCTCAGGTCACCAAGGGGTGGGAACAGCCCATTGTGACCAGCTCATTTCGATTTTCAAAGAACCAGGAGATGTGGACTTTTAGGGACAAATTTTCTGATTTCTAAATGTTGGCAGTGAATTCAAGATTTGTCTTTAAAGTATAATTTAGACCTCTGAAAACCTGGGGACAAGATTCTAGACAAACACCGCTGGGTTTCAAGACTACAGGGGTGGCGCACCCTGCCCACTCTGGGGCTGCCCTCCGCAGTACCAGCACCCTCAGCGGGAGTCACAGGCCACCCACTGTGATATGCTTAAAAACTGCTGTTCTCAGCCTCTGCCCCCAGGAGTCAGGTACCCAGGTGGCAAGTACCTCTTTGGAGCTGCTGGAGACCTTCAGCATGTGGTCAACATACTCCTTGGCCTTGTCATGGCAGCCTATGAGCCAGAGGAAAAGACCAGCATAGTACAGAGCAGTCTCGCCGGCCAGCTTGCGGACCTCTTTCAGGCCGCTCTCCAGCTCCTGAATTGCTTCTCGATCTGTAAATCCAAGGGTGGGGGGAGAGGCTGAGCAAGGCCCAGGGAGCCGGCTCTGGACACTCTGGCTCACTCTCCTCATGTGCAGCTGACCACAGCCCAGCCCAGGGCCTGGACACCAGCAATACCTGCCTGAGATGCCACGGGGGCCGCCGGGCCTGGATGCAGGTCTGCTCTGAGATTACCCTTTCTGCTCTGTGCCCATTAGTGTGCTAGGCAGACAGATCCTGTGGGAATCCCAGTCACAGGTCCCAGCCCAGGCGGGGTGGGGGGAGGGCAGTTGTACACTCTCCTTTCTCAGACTCCAGAGATGTGGAGATTGAGGCAGGGTATTTATATTGGCTTGAGCTTTCTGATGTGATCTTGGCAAAGGAAAGAAGATCTTCCTCACTTCTTGGGATCGGGAGGGAGAAGTCCTCACGCTGTGTGCACTGTGCTGACTCCCACACGCTGGGCCTTGGCACAGGTCCTCTCTGAGGCCCCTGGGGGAGGAGCCACTTTCCTCCCTGGCCTCCATCAGTGGCCTTGGGGACTGTGGCTCTCTGGGCAGGGCCCAGCTCAGAAAGGCTGCACTCACCGATGGTTTCGCAGCGTCTGTGAGCATAAAGCAGGGCGATGATGGAACACAGGGACAGGTCCGGGTGGCCACGGACATTCTCCAGCTCATTGATGGCATCCTGGATACGCTCTGCAGAGTCCACATGGTCGTGCTCTCAGGCTCCAGGCCCAGAGGGCAGGAAACTGGTGACACACAGATCCCTGGCAGGGCTGACCCACAGCCCGCACCACCTGCTCTCACCTAGCATTTGAGGATTACAGGGCTGAAAGGCCCCTGGGGCTCAAGTTCCCTGGACAGTGGCTTCCCTCTCTGTGAAAGTGCTGCTAGCACCATGGTCCACACTGCCTGGGGCTGGCATCTTGCAGCTGAGTGATTTGCCTTAAATACTTGCATGGATACTTGTGAGGCTGGGACTATGTGTTGGGGGGGGGTCAGGTGCACTCCCAGCTAAGTGCTCAAGAGCCACGAGTGCCACTTATCCTCATGTCTCCTGACACTGGCATGTTCGGCTCAGGTGAACCCTTTGGACGTGAGTCTGACTGCACAGATCCCAGTCCTTTTCCTGAGCCTGCACAGTACCTGCCTGTACCTACCACTTGCCCCCTTTTTATCTGCACAACCCACAGGCTTGCAGCTTCTAAGCCTGGAATTAGTTCAACAGTCATGGAACCATATCTCCAGCCACTCATTTTAAAGAGGGAAACTGAGGTACAGAGCAGGGATAGTGAGATGAGTTCTCAAGGGTCAACTAGATATAGACTGCACAGGCTTCTGTGGATTAATCTGTGTTATAGTCAGTAGACATCCAGGTACAGCCCAAGCTAGGTTAGTGCTGGGTTCATGCCTGGGGTCAGAATGCCAATAATGTCATGTCCTTACCTTCCCTGAGGACTCCATAAGCTTTAAAGAACTGCAACACAGGGTCATTGCTGAATTTTTCCAGTCCCACAGCTGCAGCCCGCTGCACATGGCGGAAGTACTTTTCCTGGCTATAGTAAATGATCCCAGCCTGTGTTGAGGAAGACACAGTTGTGATAGCCCCAGTCCTTCCCCGTCCATGTTCTGATCCAGATGGGGTGAGATCTGCTCCCTTCTTTATCCACCCCCATGCACAAGGCTTTGCAAAAGGAAGAGAAAGGAAACATTCAGGTTTCATCCAGTCCTTTAGAATCCCTGGGAATAGCAGCATGAAGTCTGCCCAAGAACAAGTCCGTAGGTCTTTGGAAATTACCACCGGATTCTGGTTAAAATGCGATGCAGAATTCAAGTTTTAGGAGGGCAATAAGGAGAAAGAACAGTAATAAAAATTATACCAATAATTATAGGTACAAGTTATTGTGGGCATACCACCTATTGAGAGCTGTTATCAAGGGATTTAATCCATTATTTTAGTTATGATTTTCTCAGACTCGTTCATAGTTAAGGAGGCTGAAGTCCACGGACACTGGCTTGACAAAGGTAATGCAGTAATTGGGGCAGAGTCAAAGCCAAGCCTCACTTCCTCTCAGGTTTGTGGATATTGGGGTTGGGGACAGATGTGGTTAGATTGTAAAGGCTTGGTATGTTCACATGAAAGAACCCAGTCATCAACTTAAAGGTAATAAATCGGAAGCAGCTGGAATGGTTTTAAGTAGGGAAGGGCTCAGATATATTTCTGTAAAGACCAGTCTGGCTGCTGTGGGTTGGTGATATGTGTGTGTGTGGTGGTGCAGGGTAGGGCATATGCTGAGGAAGAGAGCTGAAGCAGAGAAACCAGACCTGGTGAGGCTGTTGCAGGCGTCCAGGGGAGACATGGTGGTGGCTCTGGACTAGCAGATAATAAGTGCATGAACCCTGGAATCACTTAGATGACATTTCTCATTGGTAGGACTGGGAGATGGGTATGGGGAAGAGGTAAGACAGTTAAGGCTCTCAGATGGTTGGTGGTATCCACTGAGGTGGGGGACGCAGAAAACACAGGCGGGGGTAGGAGATGGAGGCGACTAGGGAAAGAGATGGAGATAAAATAATGGAGACCGGATGATCTGCTTTGGGGAGCTCAAAGTGCAGCACCAGGTGGCAGAAGGGGCTCTCATCTGGAGTCCACGATGTCTGAAGATTCCAGAGGGAAGCGCTTCTCAAGGAGAGGGCGACAAGCTCGGGCTGGACTCCCGCCCGAGCTGCTGGGGACACGGAGGGGCAGCTAGAGAGGTGGCTGGAGAGCAGCAGGGCTGGGGGTCACCAGGCCGGGGGAGGGAGCGGCGGGGCAGCGTCCGGGTCACGCACCAGCAAGGAGGAGTCACTGCTGCTCATCGTGGGCCCCTCGCGGCCACGTCCAGGTCAGGATGCGCAGCGCCGAGCGGGAGTTCTGGGTCTGGGTTCCGGGCGAGCCTCTCCCAGTGAGAAGTCTAAGGCGCGCGCGTCCTTGGAAACCCGGCGGCCTGC
Source organism: Dolichotis patagonum (assembly GCA_004027295.1). NCBI lineage: Eukaryota > Metazoa > Chordata > Mammalia > Rodentia > Caviidae > Dolichotis > Dolichotis patagonum. The sequence continues at coordinate 108,642 of PVJX010002371.1, forward strand.
CGGTTGCTATGCGCGGCATTGTCTGGAGTGGGCAGGGCAATTGCCCACGTGACAAGGCCTGGTAGTCGAGTGTAGAGAGCGCGAGTCCGCGCAGAGCAGCTGACCCGGGCGCGGTGAAGCCCAGCCATGGGCTTGGGCTCCAGCGCCGAGCAGCCCGCGGGCGGCGCCGAAGGCTTCCACCTGCACGGGGTGAGTCGGCTGGGCTGCCCGGGGACCTGGCGGCGAGCTTCTGGTGGTCGAGGGTGTGCCGTGACGCCCCGTGCCGGCTAGTGCCGCCTGGGCCTGGCCTCTGGTGTGCGGCCGCGGTCGGGCCCCGCGCCTGCGCCCGCGCCGAGTGCCAGCTCGCCGGAAGCCGGGCGGTGCCTGGTGGCGCTCCGCGGCGGCGCGCTCCGGGTGAAGAACGCCCCGGGACGCTCTGCCCTGCCCGCAGCGCCGAGAACCGGGTGGGCCTCGGGAGGTCCGGGGCCCTGGGGAGCAACGGGCACGCATCCCAGTCCACCTGGGTCGGGGAGGCAGCAGGGGCCGAGGACCGCTGCACACTAGGCCGGGAAGCAGGAATCAGGAGGCCACCGGCACTGCAGACACCCCAGCGAGCATTTGGAGACTCCGAGCCCTTCCTCCGCATTTTTCCTTGAGAAAAGCGGACGGGTGTAGAGGTGGTGTAGACAGGCAGGTACGTTTGTTTGCCAGTTTGGTGCCTGGCGGTCGAGTAGTCGATTTGAAGGCAGTCTCTGTTACCAGCGGCTACATACGTGAAACTAATGGTTTCCTAACAGGAGAGCCAGGCTGGCTTTGTGAAGCCAGAGTTGACGACTTTGTGTTTGGGGATGGGCTTCCTCATGGCCTGGCATCCACAGAAACAGTGCAACGCCTCCAGCCCAGAGTTGGGCAGCAGGTTTAATGGAAGGCAGAGGAATTCAGGATACTGGCTGGTGGGGAGAGAAGACCGGAGGCGGAGAGGTCAGAGGATCAGAGGTCATCCTTCGCACCAGTAGTTCCAAGTACCTGCTGTGCAACACCTAGAGCTGTAGGCACCAGGGACAAAGTAGTGAACAAGTAGACATCATCCTTGTGCACATGGAGCACATTTGGATGCCAGTTTGGAGAGAAGGGAGACCATGAAACAGATGACAGGCACTAATAATTGTTACCCAGAAAAAAAGCTGTTTAAGGGAAGAGTGATTTGTGGTGCTGATTTGGACACAGTGGTCAGGAAAGACCTCAGACCAAGTAACACTGGAGCAGAGGCTTCTGCGGGGAGTAAAGAATTGACAGCGTGGGTATGGGGGTCAAGTGTCCCGGGTGGAAGGCCCAGAAGAGCTGAGGCCCTGAGGTGGGTGGCACCTGCCTGTTTGAGGAAATGAAGGAGGTGAGCTGGAAGTGCCTGGATGTGTTCTGGCTTCAGGAGAGGGTAGAGGAAGAGGCCAGACCCCATAGGATCTTACATGTCGTCCTGCATATTTAGGATTTTATTCTGCGATGGGGTGCCATGGAGGTGTGACACAATGTTACTCACATTTTTAAAAACTGAAGAACAAGTGTTCACCTTGGTAGTCTCACTGTGTACCAGGCACGTCCTTAGCAGACATATCATGGAAGATCTCAAGAAAATGGCTAAGAGCAGCGATAAGGGAGGACTCTGGGTTGGATTTCCTGGGGGTCAGATTACTGAATTAGTGTCTTCTCTGTAAATTGGGCTTAGTACCAAGCAGTCAGCCGACCAGCAAGTTTAGTGGTGTGAACTGACTGTTCATTTAGCAAGGATCCCTGGCAGGGAAGAATATGCTGGGGTGTTAGGAAAAGCAGCACACATTGATGGGACTCTCCAGGGACAGCTGGATGGAGGGACAGTGTGCTTTGCAGGAAGGGGTGCAGCAGTGCATTATTTCTGCTGTGGAGCCCTAGTGGCCACTGACAAGCCCAGAGCCGTGGAAATGGAGTATAGCCAGGGGGAGGACAGCACCACAGCTAGAGGTGCTCACATCCCTGGGGGCTGGAGGGGGCCAGTCCAGGGACCTGGGGGCTGAGCCTCAGGACCTCATTCAGGATGGGGACAGCTGACACCCAGTGCCTGAGGGAGTGGAGTGGTTTGGAAGTGGCCCTACTCAGGGAGGGGCATCTCTCAGAGTCCACCTGTCTTGGGCCTTTCAAAAGCTAGGGCAGGCCGCAAAGCTCCCCTGCAGCAGGGCCTGGGAGCAGCTTGCTCTCTGGGTCGCGTAAGTAGGGCCAGAGTTGATAGCTTCCACCACCGACGGAAGCAGTGGCAGCTTTTGGAGGTGGCAAGCAGGGAGGTGGCAACACTGCCAGGAAGGAGTCCTAATGCCAGGGACAAAATGGCTTTGATTCGGAGGGTCAGCAGTTTGTTCTCTGAGAGCTCTTCCTCAGCTTGGGGAATCTAGGGCTAGCGGGCTGGGGGTACATGAGTTAGGTGTCTCCTCTCCTGGGGCCTTGTTGACACCTAACCCAAGAGATCTTCTCATGTTCACAGCCAAAGGCCCAAGTGCAGGCCACCTTCAGGGTCCAGGACCTGGGGACAAAGGCGGTAGTGTCTGGGTGAGGCTTTGTAAATGGGGCCTTTGAGACAGACGCCTGCCACAGCCTGTAAAGCCCGGTTGTCCTTTTGGGTGGAGAGTGGCGAGGGGTGGGGAGCGTCTTGGGGCTGTGTGTGGCTCTGAGGAGATGTTCCTCGTGGCATGGGGACAGGACAGGGAAGCTGAATGAGGCGGCCGAGCCCCTGGGGCCTGCTCTTCACCAGCATGCCTCAGTGGCTCCTGTTGCTTGCTAGGATGAGCTGGGTAGGCTGGCTGGGTGCCAGGGTCCTGAGGTCCAGCCCCACCACTGCCCCCAGGCGCAGCTCTGGCTGCCTGTCTCCTGTGTGTCCCCTGACCTGGGGACCCTGTCCCGTCCCTGTCTGCGTCTAATCTGTTCTGGTGACCTGCCAGCTTTGTGGCTGGCCTGCCTGCCCCCTGGGGCAGCAGCATCTGCACAGGCCTGAGCCGGCCAGGCTCCTTGCTGATTCCTGGTAGCTCCTGAAGTAGCTGTGGGCTGTGAGGCCTCTCTGGAGGCATCTGGGGTCATCACGAGGAGAAGGAAAATTGTGTCCCGGAGGGTAGGCTTAGGGAAGGGGCGGAGGGTGACAAGGCTCAGTGCAGTTCTTGGCAGGCATGCATCCTTTTGGGGACATGGGAGTGGTTGTGGTCCCTGGCACCGAGGATGGGGCTTCTCGAGGGGTGGGAGTAGGTGGCTGACTGGCCTCACTGTGGGACAGGTGCAGGAGAACTCCCCGGCGCAGCAGGCAGGCCTGGAGCCTTACTTCGACTTCATCATCACCATCGGGCACTCACGGCTGGTGAGGCTCCCTTTCCCGCCTCTGCTTGCTGAGTGTGTGTGCCCCTGTTCTTTCCCTGCCAGGTGGGCGGGGGACAGAGCACTCTAGGAGGTGGGCATGAGGGTGTGAGGGCTCTGGCCATGGGGCATACTGGTGCTGCGGCCCTGGGAGGCCTTTTGATTGCTGGCTGTGGGGGGGTGTAGTAGTACCCAGGTGTACCGGGAGGTGGGGGTCCCATCCATTGCGCCCCGTCTTAGGCCTTGACTTGTCTGAGGGCCTGGGCTGAGGGTCAGGATGGGGCCTAGGCGTCAGCCCTGCTGCCCCCCCAGAACAAGGAGAATGACACGCTGAAGGCCCTGCTGAAGGCCAACGTGGAGAAGCCTGTGAAGCTGGAGGTATTCAGTATGAAGACCATGAAGGTGCGGGAGGTGGAGGTGGTGCCCAGCAACATGTGGGGCGGCCAGGGCCTGCTGGGTGCCAGCGTGCGCTTCTGCAGCTTCCGAAGGGCCAGCGAGCATGTGTGGCACGTGCTGGTGAGTGTAGGGGCACGTATGGGAGCAGTGGGGCATGCAAGAGGGAGGCAGTGGGCGGACGTGGGGTGGAGGCTGGTGTCCCCAGCTGACTAGAGGTCGTGCCAGTGTCCTGAAAGGGCAGCTGTTCGTCCCTAGACAGGGTGCTCTGCTTCTTGGTGGCTGTGTGACTCTGGGCACTCTTCCACCTTCTAGGACCAGTGATAGCGACCCTTTTAGAGCCTTCAGCGATACAAAGAGCCCACTGCGGCACGTGTGCCATAGGTTTGCCACCGCTGCTCTAGACCTTGGTTTCTTGTTTTGAAAGATGGGGTACTACCAGAATGGCGTCTGCACTGCCAGGGTGCTGTTATTAGCACCCTTTTAAACCAGTCTTTCCCCCCTCCCTCTCTCCCCCTCCTCTCTATATATGTAGTTTTGTGGTATATTGGTATATAACTGATACACGAATGAACCTCAAGTGGCTGAGCTGTCACAGATGTCACTTCATAGTGCACCTGCCACCTGTGCTCACGTCAGTCTCTGGCTTGATGGAAGGAGGGTCCCCAGGGATGGAAGCCAGCTGCTTTTTGTCCCCCATCTCTGGCTTCCCGGGGAGCTGGCTGTTTCTCAGCCTTTATAGCTGGCCTATAGAAGCTTCCCATGAGTAACACAGGGCAAAAGATGCAGAGTTCTCCTTATTTCCCAGGAGACCAGGAGTGTGAGTGCAGCAAAGCTTTCTGTCCTCAGATCCTGTGTTGCCCGCTGGCCTTGCCTTGCCTCTCACCCAGCCATCTTTAGGCCACACACCTGCAGCACAAGCAGCAATTAGCTGGGCATTTACTGCGGCCAGCGTTTGGTTTCTCTTTTCTTTTAGTATATTTTTCTTTAATCTTAGCAACCCTGTGAAACCTAGTTTTAATTGTGGGGAAGCAGGCCGGGAGAGGGTCAGTGCTGTAATTCTTTCAGTCACACAGCCAGCAGGCGGGGCAGCCAGGGGTTGAGCCCAGGGCCCATTCCATGCCACGTGCTGCCCTCTTCTGGGCAGCCTGCAGAACTGGGGGCGAGGTGAAAGGGTCGGCGTGAAGCCTGGTAGGGACCTGGACAGATGTCCTACTCACTGCACCATAGTGAGGCTGTTCTTTCCCCAGGATGTGGAACCATCTTCACCAGCTGCCATGGCCGGCCTGTGCCCCTACATGGACTACGTGGTGGGCTCAGACCAGATCCTCCAGGAGGTGAGGAACACGTGGCTCGTTCTGGCTGGGTCCCCGGATGGAGTGTGGAGAGACGGGGCCTTCCATGGGGAGTGGCTTATTTTGAGGCTTCCATCTGGTGCTGGAAGCAGTGTCAAGTGCTGTATGTTTCTCACAGTCTGAAGACTTCTTTTCGCTTATTGAGTCCCATGAGGGGAAGCCTTTGAAGCTGATGGTGTATAACTCTGAGTCTGATTCCTGCCGGGAGGTGACAGTAACTCCCAACGCAGCCTGGGGTGGCGAGGGCAGGTATTTCCCATGGTTGGTGGGCTGCAAGGCTGGGCGGGTAAGCCTGTCTGGTGGGTGTGGATCTCCAGAGTCCACTAGTCAAGATAGAGGGTGGGCCATAGGCTCTGTCTCGGGACGCATGTGACCGACTGATCTAGCAGTGGCCTTTTGGCCTGTGCCTGTCCCTGGGGGTGGGGTGGGAAAGGTAAGGAGGGCTGTGGCTGCGGCTGACCCTCTGCACTGAATGTTTCTGGCCTCTGGCAGTCTGGGCTGTGGTATTGGCTATGGGTATCTACATCGGATCCCAACCCAGACCCCCAGTCACAAGAAGCCACCTGGTGCCTCATCGCCTGGTGCCCCGGCATCTCTACCCAATGTCCCATCACCAGTGTCCATCCCCCAGGACTCTCCTGGCCAGGAGATGGGTTCCAGGCAGAGTGACTACAAGGAGGTATGTAGGGGAGCCTTGAATGGCACAGGGGCCTGCCAGCTGGGGAGGCTCGAGGCTGCTCCTGCAGTGTCTGCTTCTGTGACACAGCAGGAATAGCACCCTGCCTGGACCAGGAAAGCCTCTGTTGGTTTTCTGGCCGCTTGCTTCTGCGGTGAGGGTGGTATGAGGCACTGGCGGTGGTCTCCACTTCCGGAGTGCGCAGCTGAGACCGAGAGCTGGGCAGAGCCTTGCTCTGGGCCGGGTTAGCCTTCGGGCACGCCTGTTCTGTCTGGTGGGGTGGGCCCAGTCTTCAGGGCTGAGGAGCAGGTCCTGAAAGCACTCTGGGCTCTGCATTGGTGCCAGGCACCCTGGGAAGGCTCTCCCTTCTTAAGGTCACCGACAGGGCCCCAGGAGGCAGCAGTGTGTTGAGGCCAGGTGGGCTCCTCAGTGCCTCGGCGAAGTGCTCCTTCTACAGTGTGGCCACCACAGGGGAGGCCAGGCTCCCGGATGGGACCATACATGCCTTGTGGAGGGAGGAAGGGTGGGAGGAGCACAAGCTATTTACTTTCTGCAGGCAGAGCGGTGCTCAAGGCAGTGGTGGGTGCCGAGTAGGCTGGACCATGACTGTACTCAGGGAACTGTCCAAATTGGCTCTGCCCTGTTTCCTGCCCTGGTGCCACCAGGCCATACTACAGGTACCTGGTTCTTTCATGGAAAGACAGCTCCCTGGGGCTGACAGTTCCAGCCACAGCACTCCAGACTTCGGGGGACTTCCATGTTCCCTGGAGAGTCCTCTTCAGCCTCCACCTCCGGTGCAGCGAGTCATGGACCCAGGTATTGGGCAGACCCTGGAGAGCCTGCGGGACCCCAGCTCTTGGTGCTGAAGTGCACCTCAGGCTCACAGCTAAACTTTGGCAGCAGTGGCAAAGTTTGTCCTGGGCCTGCTGATTCCTCACATCTCACATACAGCAAGACAGCTGCAGGTTGGGCATGGTGGCACACACCTGTAATCCCAGTACTAGGGAGACTGAGGCAGGAGGATCGCTGTGAATTTGAGATCATCCTGGGCCACATAGTGAGTTCAAGGCCAGCTGCATTACATGGTGAGACCCTGTCTCAAAAATATCAGAAGGAAAAGGGGGAAAAAAAAAGAAAAAAAGACAGTTGCAGACCATCAGTCCAGGGTATGATGGATGGAGAATTTGGGAGTCCAGAGAAGAGTTGGCCTACTTCCGGTTAAACAGCAAATGAGACAAAGCAGGCTTTGGACCTACTGCCACCACTGCCCCATGATGACCAACTTTAGGCCTTGTTTGTTCTGCAGGAACAGCAGTGAGACACTCTTTGAGATTGGGGAGGGCATCACCAGAGGCTGGGGACATTGGAATCTTGCAGGCTGGTTGGGTAGATGCTCTGGGCACTGGGCAGGGTGAGCGTACTGTCCTGGCTTTCCAACAGTTGGGGTTTTGTCTGCCTCAGGCTTCCTAGATGTGTCAGGCCTCTCCCTCCTGGACAGTGGCAATGCCAGTGTGTGGCCCAGCCTGCCCTCTTCCACGGCCGTCTCAGTCTCAGGACCGGAGGACATTGGCTCCAGCAGCAGTTCTCATGAGCGGGGTGGTGAGTGACCAGCACCTTCCAGGAGGGGCCCCGTGCTGTTGAGAGGGCTGCACTAGTTGCTCCGCTGGGCTAGAGTTTGGCCATGTCTAGGGATTGGTACACTTGCCCTCCTTTCTCCCATCAGAGGCTAAATGGCGGTGGGTGCAGGCCAGCCTAGTACTGCAGGCCTGCTCAGCCCCATCTTTGTTTCAGGTGAAGCCACATGGTCTGGGTCGGAGTTTGAGGTCTCATTCCCGGACAGCCCTGGAGCCCAGGTCCAGCTAGACCACCTGCCTCAGCTGACTCTTCCTGACAGCCTCAACTTTGCAGCCTCGCCAGAAGATGGGCTGTCTGCAGAGCTGCTGGAAGCGCAGACTGAGGAGGAACCTGTAGGCACGGACAGCTCAGATGTCGGGGCAGAGGCCAACCAGCTGGCCATCCAGGCCCAGGTCCCTACCCCAGAACTCCACTCTGGGCTGTGACAAGGCACCTGAGGTTATTTCACTAGCTCTGTGCCAGGTCCCAGCCCATTATGTCTAGCTTCTGGGGCTGCAGTGCCACGTGACATGCAGAGATCCTTACTGGCAGGGGCTCTGGCATCTGCTCAGAGCCTGCTCTGGTCTCAAGGAGATGACCTTACGGTGTTTTTCCTGCCTGGTGGTCCTGGGTTGGAGGGTTTTAGGTTTTTTTTTTTTGGTGCCGGGGACCGAATTCATGACCTTGTGTTTGCCAAGCAGGCACTTATACCACTGATCTAAACCCCTGGCCTGGTTGGAGGGTTTTAAAGGGGACTTCGGTGGTAGAAGGCTGGGAGCAGTACCCAACTTCAGTGTTTCACAACAGCTGGGCTAGGGGAGGCACATGCAGCCTTGGTGGGTAGTAACAAGAAGCCATGCACCTTAGAACTATGCCTGTCATGTCATGGGGCTCCCCAGGACGCAGCAGGCCCAGTCACGATCAGTGTGAAGATGGGGGGAATGAGGAAGGGGCTGGAGTTGGCCACATGGCTTTGTAGGGCTGGTCCTGACACTTCCCGTACAGTTCACGGTTCCATCTGTACTGGGAGGGACCCCAAGTTTCAGGACCCCCTTATCCTGTCCCAGTCACTGATTCCTTTACCACTGGCCTTGTCTTTACCACTGGCTACAATGCAACCACTGGCTCAGGCTGGCTGATGCCAGTCAGCACCAAGGAGAGGCTGCCCTTGCCCACCCCTGTCCTTCAGCAGAGGAGCTCTATGGTCATCTCTTCTTCCTCTGGCTTAGGAGTGAGCTCACATCCAGTGTCCCCAATGGTGACTCCTGTCAGCTCCCAAACACAAACAACAATCACTCCTGAATATATAAGGCGCCCTGCCGACCACACCAGTGCAGAGTTACAGCTTTAAGTTCACCATCCTGAGCGAACTCCAGGCCAGCTCACCCCTGACCAGGCTTCTGCAGAGTCCCAGCCTCAGGAGCAAAGTAGGGCCTGGAAAAGAGTGGGTACGGTCCCACTGTCCTTTGTTGTAGTGTGGGGGAAGCTGCTCCCCACCCCAAGTGCCTTTGGATGGCCCCTCATCAACTGAAGCCTTCTGCTGTTAGCTCGAGCCCTCCACCCTCCCAGGCACTGCCTGTCCGTCTGCTGATTACCAGGAATGCTGCCTCTGGTCTTGTCTTACAGTAAGGCCTTGGTGAGGTCTCACTGTTACGGTACTGTTTGTGATGTATACACACAGCAAACTATGGGCGCTAAGGCCCCAAATTAGCAAACACTCAGTTCTAAGCACTGACTGCTTTTGAAGCCAGCCCTTGTCAAGCCTACCAGAGCAGCTGGCAGGTGCAGAACAGTGAGGCTGTGTGCTGCGTTGTCCAGGAGCCCAGTGCAGCTCTGCAAGAATGCAAGGAGTGGAATGGAGTCGCCACAGGCTTATGCGTGTCCTGTGGCCTGCAGCCTGGCCCGTGCTGACCATCACCAGCAGGCTCTGGCTCTTCTCTCACTACTACTCCTGGCCACTGGGGGTGAAATGGCTACTTATGCTAATTATTCCTAGGGTGAACCTGAGGCTGCAGACTTTGGCTGTGATCCACTATGAGAGAAAATGGCAACTAAAAAGTGTACTACACTTTGAAATATTTTAACTAAATTCTTTATTCTGTACAATTGTGAAATACAGATTTTTAACCTTTTGGCATTGCAGACTGTCAAATTTTCTGGAAACTTGGTTTGACTGGAAGGGAAAAAAATACAACCATGCTGGGCTCAGATCTATGACAAGAAGGGACACAGCCACCCAAGGCTCAGCACACAGGGCAGATGACCCAGCAAAACCTGTACCTTTTTTATTATTATTTTTTGTCTCTGAGAGAGGGTCTCACTATGCAAATTCAGGCTGGCCTTGAACTCTTGGCAATCCTCCTGCCCCAGCCTCCTGAGAGCTGGGCTTACAGGCGTGTGCTACCAAAACCTCCTTTAACTCAAAGGCCCTTTGTGCAAACACAGCGCAGAGCTGCTAAATAAGATTTATTTTTATTTTTTATTTCTTTTGTCATTAGCTCACAACTGTTGCTAAAAAGAGTGCACCAAAAGCGCACTGTTGAATCTGACAGATAGAAAGGACTTTTAAAAAAAAAGGTTGGCTGCTCTCTGAGGAAGGGAGAAAAATCATTTCAGCCCCTTGGAAATGTGGCCATGTCTTTGCTTGCTTCTCCAAGATGCAGAGGCAATGACCTGGCACTTTCCACAGCTAGCTGACCAGCAGTGAGGGAACTCTGTCTCTGCAGTTGTGCTGACCAGAGGATCTCGAATTGTAAGGTATGGACCTGGGCCCATCAGCTGCCTGTAACTGAACCTGTGAAGATGTAGGAAACAAAAACCTCCCCACCCCCTGCTGCTGTGCGGACCATCCACACAAGCTGGGAGATGCTGGACTGCAGTAACTGCCCTCGGAAGGCACTTGTGCTTCTGGCTTCATGCAAGGAGGCTTGCCTATGTAGTTTTATGGGGGCGGACTCCTGTTCTGAATACAAATGACCTTTGGGAAGAATCCAAAGTATTTTCTGCCAAAAGTTGAAGTGTTTATCCCCAATAAGTTATATTCTGTACAAGACTCAAGTGATTCTATGAAAGCTTCAGAACTGTTAGAAAGAACAGTGAAAAGAAGATCTGGATACAGGTAACCAACAAAAACCTGCATATAAAACCCTGGAAAAACAGGTACACATTCTAGATTGGAACTCACTGTGCCATCCCTTTTCTCTGACAGCAGACATTCTAGGTAGTGCTTGAATGAAATTAAACTTTCATCACAGTCTTAAGTTTTGATGATGTCACACTGCTTATCCAGAGCAGGAAGCCATGGTCTTGGCTGGCTTTGCCTGCGAGTAAAATGATACTAGAGCAAAGACAATAGCTGCACCTCCCTAGACCTGCACACAGCCAGGGCCTCGTGGGGCTTGGCGTCACTAAACTCGCCTGTGTGCACTCCACTCTGCCCAGGGGGCTTGTGTGCTGTGACCCAGCACCTGGAATCTCCACAAGAGTTTCCTATGAGGGTGCATCTGAGATGCAATAGTAAAAACAAGCCCAACAGTAATCATTTATTATGAAATGGGCTGGCTCTCAAATTGTGCAACAGCAAATTACCATTAAAAATAACTTGTAAATGATGAAAACAATTTGACTTTTTTATGACAAACTTGGAAAAAGCCTTCATAGGTACTGCATGAATGGAATGTACTTTTAGAAAAGCTACAGAGCTGTAGGTTTGAAGTTGAAACACAGTGACAGGTGTGGTCACCCACGTTCTCTAACAAGTGCTAACACACAGATAAGGTCCTTTGAAAGGAGAGGAGGAAACGTCTGCACTGGCCTGCGGTCAGTTCTCTGCACAGCTGCAGGACAGTCTGCCTGGGGCTCTTCTGCTTTCGCACTGCTTCCTGGGGCAGCTTAATCTACACTTGGAGACTGGTGTCTATATTACATCTTGATTAGTGACTTCAACTGAAAAGCTCGTCCATACCAAACTGGTCGTTAGAAGTCTTGCTCCCTCTGGGCTCAGTGGGCTTCCTAGGACTACTTGGGCCGCAGAGGAAGGTAGTTAATGAATACCCAGGAGCGCTGACCCACCCTTCACGTGGACTTCTGACGGTAATGCAGGGTGAGGTCGCCACCACTCTTCCATATGAAGTGCTTCACTGTTCGCAGGTCCATATTTGGATCCAAAACCTAAAAAGCAAAAATTACACTAAAATTTTCAAAAGGCTGTGATAATCTCAAAGCTTCACCTTCAACTGAGGAATCCTACTGGGGGATCCAGCTTGTTCACCCTCCTCTTGCCTGCAGCCTGCTTTTGCCGGCAGAGCTTCCACGATGCAGGCAAGACACAGTACAGTGAGGTGTGCACGCTGGCGGTCCCCAAGTACGAGGCTGTATGTTGGCCCTCCCCGGAAATGCCTTTGTGATTTAGGACAGCATTTTCATTTCTCCACCCGCCTCCACTCCACTCACACAGACCGGGGGTCCCTTGCCTGAAAATTCCCTTCAGGTAAACAGGAGGTTTAGGGGGGTGAAACCCCTTTAAAAGGGCTGTAGAGAGAGGTAGAGTAGAGCCTCTCTGAAAGAAGCTCTCCAAAAGTAACAGATACAGGATCTATAATCATACCATTCATATAATGTACCTTTCTGAGCACCAGCACGGGGAAAACATGGGGGTACTGTTCTTAAGTTTACTTACCTGGTCCTGGCACAAAAGTTCAATTTTTTCCTCTGCCAACACAGCAATATCCTCTTCTTTTTCCTGTTCTGGTTTCTCATTATTAGAAGAGCTAGTGGTCTGAGATTCATTATCTAAATTGATAATTTTCTCATAAACATGTTCCATTACTTTCCGGACTTGGAGCATGTCACTAGCAGAAAGTCTGTCTCTGTAAAAGGAAGCAGCACATTGTGGCCACAGGATCACTAGCAATCATCTCTTCCACGTTATTTTTCTTTGGTGTTATAAAACAAGACAGAAACATCATATATTATTTTAGTCACTGCCTTAAACCATTTTTTGAATTTGAAAGGTTTTTCTTTAGTGTCCTCCAAATGTATAGATCATGTGTGACTAAACGGGATTTCTTGAAATACGTACAGAATAGCGACCTGGGTTTTATTCCCTTAAATATTTCCCCAAAGCATGAAAGCATCCTGGAAGGCAAAGCAGGCCCAGCACCTACAGGGCCTAACCCTCTTGGGGCTCAGTTTCCCCTGAGCTCTCTTCCTCATTTGCCTTGCCTTCTACTAACACATGAAGGTGGACATTAATGCCCCAGTTCTGACTCTGAGTCTCAACCTTCTGCTTTAGACCTTAACCACAATGGCTGGGCTGGGCATCTGCAGTCAGATGTCTCCAACCTGACTCCTCTATTCCCCAAACCTACTTCTGAATCCTTGACATCAGTCCATAACTGTCAAACTAAATTATCAAGGCTTAAGCTCTGAAAGCCATTACTCTCTCAATTTAGTTTGATGTAAAGGACTTGCTTTAAAGTAAGTGTGGATTTAAGTGGAGAGAGATGGGTGGAAAGGTAAGCAGGGGGCAGACAGGAAAATGTTTATAGTCAGGTGTTAATAGTTACTAATCTCTCCTGGGTCAGTGGGTACTCATTCTATTTTCTTTGTATAAATCTGGAAATCTCTGGAACAAAACAGTTCTTAACAGTCTTACTGACTTTACTTGCTAGGAAATATACATATGGTTCACAGGTCAGTATTTTCTTTCTAGACTACTGAAATTCTTTTCTTGGCGTTCTGCTTTAAGGCGCTCTCTGTGCCACATCCCAAGTCATCTCACACATTTCTGGTACTGAATCACTACACATTCTCTGCCTTTCTAAGTTCCCTTCTAGCATCCCGTTGCCTGTCGGTCAGTACCATAGTCATCTTCAGCGCACTTCCACTTCCAAATCCCTTGTCAAGGTGAGTCCTGCACTTGCAGTATCTACCCTTTGAAGTTCTACCCATTCTCACATTGCTAGCTCAAATTCTGCGTCCATCAAGAAGCCTTTTAGCAAAGTTCTAGTCAAAAACTCATTTCTTTTCTCCATTCTTGTTATTTCTTAAGTATCATAAAAGCAGTTAATATATACAAGTTGTCCCCTAAATGGTGAGTTTTGACAACAGACAAAATCCACTAATGTTACAAAGTCAACCTTAGATCTAGTACTTGTCCGTAAGGGAAGAATTCTAATCAATTAGATCAAGGGATAATATGATACTAAATGTACTTACTTTTTTAAGGTTTTTGCTCCTGAAGATGCATGAGGTTGGAGGTAGAAAGGAATTTTGTTGAATTTGGGCATATTTTTCTGAAATATTGAAAATCAAAAAGGTATAACAGTTTCAATTAGCTGACAAACTAAAATGCTGTCAATAGGAAAACATGATTTATAAGTATTTTATAATTTTGTGTAATTTATAGGCTATCAAATTCAGTGAGCTTTAGAGAAAATTTACCAGCGAAGTAGTTTAGTTTTGTGATGGGAATATGAACTTGAAGTATGGCTCTTCTTAGGTAAATAGTACAAGGTATTAAAGGGAAATAAACTCAATTTATCAACATTAAAAATATTGAGGCTGATACCTAAAGGCCCAAAAGGAAACTGAAGTGTCTTGAGAAAAATGTACGACATTTACCTGTGAGGAAAGCCGCAATCTCCACCCTGGTGGGACCCACTGTCCAACTGAGAGGACACTGGGCCTTCCTGTGCTCTTTCCCTCTATCACCAGAGTGATGTCTAAGGCTTTAAGGAAGAATGGAAACCTCAGCCAACAGCCTGGAGGTCTATGTAATGCAAACTGCACACTTAGATGAAGGGCAGAGTTTTTTTTTTTTTTTTTTTTTCAGGGAATCAGTCCCTCCAAGTCTCCCTGTCATATTCTGTCTGGATGTCTTTTCAGAAATGAGCCAAAGACCCAAAGTCAGTAATACAACCCAGGTAAGTTCCATATGCAAAGCACTGGTTTATGGGGAGCTTGCACACAGTGAAATATTCCTTAGGTGTCAAACTGGCTAAGTTCTTGGGGTCTGTCTAGGACAAGGAGCAAATTTTCTAAGTGCTAGTAATTATATCCCTTTTCATATAGCTTTAGGAATATATGAAATAAATCAATAGTACATAAGGGATCCAAGTATATATATAAATTCAGGGCACGATGATGACAGCATTTTTTTTTTTTTTTTGGTGGTGGTGGTGGTGCTGGGGATCTAACCCAGGGCATTGTACATGCAAGGCAAGAACTCTGCCATTATGCCACATCCCCAGCCCTTAAAGACAGCATTTTAAACTAGCACAAAAAGGACAGGTTATTTAATAAACTGTGTTGATACACTGGCTCTGCTTTTGGATGAAGTTAGAATCTTACCTCACACCAAACAGAAGGATAAACTCTAACAAAGATCTATATACACACAAAAAAATTATCATAAAGACACTAACAATACTGAAAATCATGCTTTTGCTATTCAGGAATGGGAAATACCTAAACAAGATATAGAACTCTGAGTCATAATGGCTTGATTTGATACTGTAAAAATTAACACTTTTCACTTGGCAGAGGACACCATAAACAACTTGAGAGGCTGAGGCACAAAGACTGCTGCAAGTTCACAACTAGCTCTGGCTACACAGTGAGTTTAAGGACAGCCTGAACTACACAGTGAGACTGTGTTTCAAAAACCACCACCAAAACAAAACCGAAACAAACACTCCCCCCCAGAAACCAAAAACCAGCCAACCAAACAAAAAACCCCAACATGAACAAAGTATTGTAAAACTTTGCAAGACAGAGTCAAAGGGTAATATTCAATCTCAAGAACTCCCACGAATCCGTAAGAAAGAATTCACAGAAGAAATACAAATGGCCAATATGAAAAGATGCTTAAACTTAATTTTTAAAAAATTTCACACTAAAATAATGAAATAAAATTTGCCTGTTTTATAACAATTATCGAGCATTATCGAGGATGGTAGTGCTAAGGCAGGAGGATCACCATGAGTTCAAGGCCAGCCTAAACTACATTTGAGTCCTTGTCTCTAAAAAAACCAATCCCCTGCAACAAAACAAAACAAAACATCAAAACAACAATAGCAACAACAACAAAAACCCCCCAAACAACCCCACAAATGTCTGGCATGGGTGTGGTTGTGGGAAAAGGGCACTCAAGTTTTATCAGTTAGTGTGACCTAGTACAACCTTTGTGGAGGGCATTTAGCAGAATCTGTTAAAATTTAAAATGTGTACATCCTCTGATACAGAAATTCCACTTCTAAGAATTTATGCTAAAAACTCCACAAAGCTGTACGTACAAGGACGTTTACTCCAGCACTGTTTGTAATAGAAAACACTGGAAACAACCCAAATATCTGTTAATAGGAGACTAATGAAATCAATCTGGGTATAATTATACTACAGGATATGTTGTCAAAATGCTACAGAACAGTATGTAAGAGATTTTTGTGCAAAATAAAAAGAACTGTGTGAGTGTCCATGTACATGAATAACATCTAATTGTGCATGCAAAGAAGAAAGTACTAAGTGCTGTGCACTGACCTATAAATAGCTGCTATTTCTGGGAGGAAGGACAGGGAGTAGGTGAGAAGAGATGGGAGTTACACTGCACTCATTATTAAATAAGTACATGTTATTGTTACAATTAAAAACCAGTAGGAATAGAAATACATATACAAATAATTATCAGTGCCCCAACTCTAGAACTGCAGGGAAGCAGAGTCTAGTTTTCACTCAGGTTTAATATTATACTGTCTCAACTGGGTGTGGTGTCGCACACCTGTAATCCCAGGACTCAGGAGGCTGAGGCAGGAGGACTGCCAAGATTTCAAGGCCATCCTGGGCTCCACAGTGAGTTCAAAGCTAGTCTGAACTACACAGTGAGACTCTGTCTCAAAAAACAAACAAAAGAGTTATACTGTCTAAGAGTATTCTTGATTTCATGATGTGGAAAAAATGGAAGGGAGAAGTAAGAGCACAGGACACTTACGTCCACGGTGATGTCAATCACCCACTGCGGCACTGTCTCATTAAGAAGCATTGACTCGGTCTCACCCCCGGAATCTCGGCACAGCAGCCTAAACAAAAGTCATCAGGGAGAGAGTAAAACAGCAGCACAGATGACCAAAGTCACTGTCCACAGAGCTCGAGGGAGGAACCTCAAAGACCGCTGAGTGACTAATAGCTAAACGGTAAAGCAGGCCTGATACTCAGGATTTTGAGGCCAGACATCTACTACAGTGGCTTCTCTGAGTCTTTGGGTCAAAATGGGAAAGATGGGCATAAGATGGGCATAAGCAAAACAGTACAGAAAGGTTTCATGACAGTGCCACTGTGCATGGCCCAGGGTTCCACACGCAGTGGGGCCTGTGATGTTTCCATTGACAACTTTCAGGAAACCACCACGAAGGCAGAGGATTCTCCAGGGCAAGCCATACATTTTCCTTTTGCTGGTATCAATGGGAGATCAGTGAGCTGTCTCCTGTGGCCCTGCCACAGTACTTCTGGCAACCTCGAGTGGCAAGACCAGCACTTCCCTGCAAGGGTCTCACAAGACTGCTTGGCTTCCCAGGTTGGGCCATGTCAGCGACAGAAACTCCTGAGAGCAGCCCAACTCATCTTGCCTGGTTTGGCCTGAAGGGTGTCACATACACTGATGCTGTCCTGGGCAGGGTTTTCTGGTGATGCCACCTGTTCCCTGAGTTGGCAGTCACACAGGCGAAGTGAAAGGAAGTACGATTTCCTGGGGAAAGCATCAGAGAAGCTGCCTCACTGTCAGAATGACACTGTCTGCCTCATTCTAACTCCAGAGCTTCTGTGGGCAGACAGCATCAGAGCTTTAAGCTAGCTTTTGGAGGTTGGAGGTCTACCAAATGCCTGACCTTCCCACAATACTTTTAGCAAATGGGAGTTCCCTCAGGCAGGGCCTGTAGTAGTCCTTCTTACCCTACCTGAACAGTGTGCGACCTCCGGCTTCACCAAAGATCACAGGTGTGTGTGGGGGCACTTGAAAATATCCATTTCCCTTCTGTACTCGGTTCTCCTGTTCCCCATTTACTAGGAAAAGATGCAGGTGGTGTTAGTATCCTGGGTTAGGGCTAAAAATATAAACACTAAACATTTAATTTCCACAAGCTTCAAACACTGCGAGATTTTGAAAGTCAAAAGTCCTAGAATATTGGGTGTGGTGGCGCATGCCTGTAATCCCAACATTTGGGAGGCTAAGGCAGGAGACTGCCACAAGTTCAAGGCCAGCATGGAGTATGCAGTGAGTTCAAGGACAGCAAAAACTACATAGTGAGACCCAGTCTCAAAAAACCAAAACACCAAAAACCAAAACAGTCCCATAAGTACGCTGGAGTTTGAAAAAGGCAAATAAATAAATAAATAAATAGGTTAAATTCCTGAAAATGAGAAACATGACAACTTGTGTTGTATAGCATGAGAAATGATTGTACTTTGAAATAAAGGAGATTAATATTTGATACTCACAACAACAATGTAACTAGCTATTTTAGTTACACAAAAGTCTGTGACACACCTTTTATAAATGATTTGTTTCTCTCTCCCTACCCCTTCTTCCTCCTTCCCTCCAAACAATTTCTTCAGGAAGATTATGTTCAACGGCAGCCACAGCTAATAAAACATAAGTATCTGTGAAATATAAAAACCCTCCAAGACACAATTTCACTTCTATTGTTACCCACAGATTTCATGCCCATTCTGCTCTCTCTAATCTGCTGAGCCAAGAGCACCTGGCCCCATGTGCCAGTTCACTCACAAACACTACCCTGAACAAGGTGAGCAGCCTTACCCTCTGAAATGCTACAGCACTACTGGGGCCTCTCTCACAGCACCCACCACTTCACTCTGACCTCAGAATGCTTATGTAAGTAGCTCTCTGCTCCAGCAGACCGTGAGCCCCGGAAGGACAGCGCCCACGCCCATTTACCTTTATCAGGTCCCCTGCCCCTTGCAAAGGGGCTCTGCAGACTGGGTAGCTGCACCCAAAGCATGCACCCAAAGCATGACCTTAACAGTGCTGAAGTAGCCTGTGCGGGGCACAGGCGTTCAGACAGGCAGGGCAGACGTGGCCCAGGATGTGGATGCGGAGGTGGGCAGATCTGGCCTTGCTTTCCCATGGTGGTTTGACTTTAAGGATGACATAAGGTTTCTGGGGATTTCTTTCTTATTCCCCCAACTCACAGTCTAGATCCAAGGGGTGCTGTTTCTGATTACTTAACACTTACTGTTTATTTGGGCCTTTGAGAACATACAATCTAACTGGAAAAAACCTATCCACAGCCACGGAGCTGGTTAAGTGTAGAGTTCACACGGAACCCACTTTCTCAGCCCTTGGGTTTCTCTGGCTCACAGTCCATGGGGGGACACAGTTCTGGTGGGGACTGAAGTGAGCCAGCCGAGAAAGCAAAGCCCCCACGGGTGGAGTCAGACACTCTCTAAGTGACACCAGCAGACTGCTTTTCAGGGGAGCATGAAGCCTGTCATCCCTGTGAGAGAGATTTAAATTGCTCAAATCATTACAAATGAATCTGGCAGCCAGATGGAAGGCCCTGGCAGGAAGCATTTGCCACTGTTTCTCACTCTTGTTGCTTTTCTGATGGTCAGCAGAGAACACGGAGCAGAGTAAGCTTCAGTAGGTGGGACTTGGTGACTCCTCAACCAGCTGTAGGTTGCACAGGTGATGTGAAACTCTGAGTTCTTTTTTCCCCTTTCTTTAATCAAGCTGAGTCAAATGCATACTTTCAAAATATGTTCTCTGCTGCTCAAGGAAAGTTACAGCTGCTGTCTGCGATACATACATCTTTTTAAAATCCTTAGTGACATTAATTATTTACATACATTCATTCATTTACCCTGGCACTTCTGAGTTGAAAATTGATGTTCTAAAACATTCAGAATCACAATCAGGTAGACTGCCAGGCCAGGTAATACAGCATTTCAGGCCAATATGAACTATGACAACAAACTGGCTTTCTTGTTAGCTACTTAGCTAGTTTGGGAGGTAAATCTAAATGTCACAGAAACACTGAGAAGTATTTTTAGAATAAGCCTGCGAAGGTGCCTTTTTTTTTTTTGAGACGGGGTCTCACTATGCAGTTCATGCTGGCCTTGAACTCAGTGACCCTCCTGTCTTAGGGTTAGGCATGCAGCACCACACCAGGCCTTAAAGTGCCTATTAGGGCAAAGGTCATGGAGTTTTATTTTACCTATTTTGAGCAGTTTCACTTACTGAAAAGCACATGTCTGCTCTTTTGAGAACCTCAGTGTCAGTTAAGACCAGATACTCTGACATGCTAAAGGGAAGACAATTAACTGGGCAGATCACAAACATTTACTATGTCACATTTTAGCAAACGGCTGAAGTACCTTTTGGTTCTGAGTAATTCTTGTCAATTATCTAGTGAATTAAAAATACTAACCATGGTTTACTTCATTTTCTTCTTCATCTACTGGACTCACGTGTGTTCTAGGCCAATATTCTAACAGTGCCTGGAGTAAAAGTCCCCCTAAATTCACTGTGAAAGTTAGTTAAAAAGAAAACAATAGAAAACACAGCTTATTAGTTATAATTTAAAAACAGAAGTAACAAAAAAAATTTAAAGTTTTCAAATATCCCAATGCTATAATCTCAACCCAATGCTAGTATTCAAAATCAGGACTTAAGGGATTTTGTCAAGCCTGGTAGTTTTATCTTGAAATGTTTAAAGCAATGACAACAAAGGGCAAACATATTTGACATGGTTGTTCAGAATAGCCACAGAATAGTCTGTCTCTATAAACAAAACCGAACTAGGAATTGTATTCTTTCCTTTTTTTTAGGAATTACACTCTTAAAGCACTACTGCCATTACAATTGTATGTGTACACACCAGACACCTGTATTTTTTTCCCCTTCCCTGGTGCCTAAGTCTCGCATGCCCTGGAACAGGCCTGGCGTCGGCCCCTCGGGGGCCGAGAGCTGCTCTACCCCTCTGCTCTGGATGCAGGTGTCTGTTTCTATGTCCGGGATCACAAGCTTATTAGCACATGGATCAAGGATATAAGTCATTACATTTAAGGGAACCTGACCAAGATGATTACACAGCACAAAACACAAGTATCTACCTTCTCTTTTGGAGGAGGAAGTGACGGACAGACAGAACTCACGTTTTGGATCTGAGCCGTCAGGGCTGTTAAAGCCGGCGTCTTTAGCAGAAACCCAGGCAGCAAAGCAGTCACTCTCATCCAGAGTGATAGTCAGCATCTGCCGAGACAGCAAACCACTGTGGCATCCCAGTGTGTTTCCAAACAAGCCTCTAGGCCTTTATCTACTTGACTATTTGACTTAAATGCTAAGCTACAGATTCAGGGACAAACTGGTGTGTTTCATGTGACCCAACCCAACTATAATTTAGTTTACTGAGATACCAAAGGCATTTTTTAAACTACAGTGTGTAAATATTTATATGAAATTTTTTTCTCACACTTAAAAACATAGACCTTTGTAACTAAGAGTAATTACGAACTAATAAGCCTGAAATCTTCAACAGTCTCAAATTATACAAGAATCAACTGCCAACTTACCCCTGTTTTTAAGTCTACTGAGAACCAATTTGGCACATACACCATTTTAAATCTTTTCTTAATTTCATCTTCAAAATCCACTTTGCCCAGGTCTTCAACTTTACATGCCTATACATCAAAAAGAAAGTATAATGACCAATAATAAGTGATAAACTGACTGAATTCTTATTTTGCTACCAAAATTTTACACATTTTCATATTTGCCTAAATGAAATACTCTAGCCTCTAAAGCACATTTCAAAAAGAATGTGGTTAATTTTATATCTTAAGGCATTTACCTTTATATGCTGCTATTAAAATTTTAATTTCAGAAAACATTCTTTTTTGGGGGAAGTTATAATTGAACTTTGTGATGCATTAATACCAACACATTCCTCTGGAAGCAATGTCAAATGAGACTCATAAATAAGGGGAAAAATTCTCCAAGTAACAGGCTAGTGCTACCTTGAGAGGACTGTGAAATTACCCTCAGATGACAGCTAATACAGTACAGGGAGCAACTCACAAGTCTGTTTCTTGACCACTGTAATCCATCCTTATTTGTTTTCTCATTCCCTAAATATGTGTGGTACCCAAGAGCATACCCTGAACATCCGCTGGTGCCAAATGGTATTTCCAAGGACAGCTCACTCCAATTTTGAACCACATCCCTCCACTATCCTCTCTCAACAGCAACTTGGTTCTCTCGTGAGAGTCCTTCTTCATCAGCCATCATCTCAAAGGGAGACTCTACTTACTCTCCCACATCCCAGCACTCCCCAGTGTGGCCTGGAGATGCCTACGGAAACTCCCACTTCTCCAAGGGCCACATCATTTACTTACAGCCATGTGTACACCTTTCCCTCACTGCCATCCGGGGACCATAGTCATTCTCCCTCATTCACCAAATGCCTGTGCCCTGGCTTACCATCCAGCAGTCAATCTCAAGTACTTGCCTTCATCCCAGCAATGCCTGTGTCTAAGTGGCTAACACAGGTGACACAGTGGCCTCTCAATTCCTTGCCACTATAAATTCACAGCAATATTATCCAACCTCAACTGAACTGTTCTAGCTAACTGGGATTCTTCTCTGATTCCAAAGCCTATTCTCCATAAGAAGCCTGTCAAGTCTCTACTCTCATCATATCCTGGACCTTGCCACTTTCCCTACTACTGACAGCATGTAATTCTAACTCCTCAAAAAAGACAAAGAACCCTTGATGGAATTCCCTTAATTTGGTGCTCCCATTTTTCTGGTACAAGGAAAAGAGAGTCCCTTCTGGCTGTGCTCTGGATCTTATCACCTTTTGCTTCTTGGGATCTTGTACTATCATCAAGCTCTATATTCTTGCTTGGTTTTATTCTCTGTAAGTAGTGAGCCATGCTCAAATTTTTCTACCTTAAAATCCCAACAAACAAAAACCAAA